>JAVSBS010019045.1:55815-102590 GCA_033124195.1 Coracias cyanogaster | reverse complement strand
GCCGGCGAAATCAAGGTCCGCGCCAAGGCGGTGGCGGGCGACCCCAAGCAGGTTGGCGCGCCCATGCCGGGCGTCATTTCGACCCTTGCCGTCAAGGAAGGCCAGAAGGTTTCGGCCGGGGACGTGCTCTGTTCGATCGAGGCCATGAAGATGGAAACCGCCATCCATGCCGAGGTCGACGGCACCGTAGCTGAGCTCCTGATCAAGCCCGGCGACCAGATCGACGCCAAGGACCTGCTGGTTCGGCTCGAATAGAAGAAGGCCCGGGAGCGATCCCGGGCCTTTTCCGTTGAGGTGACATGACCATAACCAGCGAACACACCCTTCCCGATCAGACCGGCCGCATCGCCCTTGTCACCGGCGCGGCAGGTGGCCTTGGCCTTGAGATTTCACGCATGCGCTCGGCTTCGGGCGCACGGGTGATCCTGGTCGGCCGCGACGTCGCCAAGCGGTACGATGCGCTGCTTGCTCCCCTTCCCCTCCGCCGTCGCTCCTTCCATGACCAGCGCTGGCCCGCTTTGCCGCGCAGAGCTGCGCCTCTGCCGTGCGCTGGGGCGGAGCGGTCCGCGGGCGCGCAGACGCTCGGACCCTCCGCCCGCCGGCGGGAGGGGACCCGCGGTGCTCCCGGCGGACAGGGCGCGGCGCGCCGCTCACCCCGGCTCTCCGGCTGGAACATCGGCTCCGGCGAGTTTCCAGCTGAATTTGGTGATCAGATGTATTTTTTTTTTTTTTTTTTTTTTTTCCAAAGCGAATCAGGAAATTCTTATCAGGCTGACAACATTTTTAGACTATGCAGTGCGTGGGTGAAGTGGGACTAATATTGACTTGGCCCTAATGTAGTCATCTGAGAATACATTTTTTGGTTGTTGCTGCATTCCATAAGGTTTTATCATTATTATCCGCGAAGATTGTTTTCTCCGTACATGGGAAGTGACCCCTAATATCAACTTGCCTGGGAGACACGAATATGGGCTAAAACATTAAAATTCCTATCGTGTGTTACTCTTCTCTTTATTGGTGAGAGAGAGAGAGAAAGCGCGTTTGCAGAAGTGATACCCCAGCAAACTTTTCCAGGTTGCTCACGTTCTTCACTGTAAACGCGGGCTCTAGAAGACTTGTGAGTTTTGTCTGTCGCAGCGTGCTTTCGTTATTATTTCATCTGTAATCTAGGTCGCAGCTTGCGGAACCTTCCGTATCTCCAGTAATTTTAGTTACCAACTTTGTACTTAAATGTCTGGAGCTCCGTTTGTTAGCCTGCGTGATTTGGAGGGAAAATAAATACATAATCTCGAATAACTTGACTCTTTGACTAAGATACCTAGAAGTAGAAAACTGCAACTGAAACTTTGGTGAACTTTTTGACATTTAACTCTGTAGGTGATCAGCTGTTTTTCAGATCTGGAGTGTAGAACACATAGTATGTGAAAATCTATTAAATGATCATTAGCAGCTGTGTCATGCTCAAGTGCAGTTGCCTTTTATTTTTAAACAGAATCATGAAGTTTCTCCATCAGCTGAAAGCTGCACCATATACGAAATGTTCCAGAGGCACCCGAATGAATGCCAAAGTTTCTTGAAATTCATTTAAAATAAACTAAGTTCTTGTGTTATTTAAGAAAAGTGGAGGTAGATATGCAAGGCAAGAAACGTAGATAGCACTGTTGAGCCAATACAGCTCATGAAGCATGGCCAGCATGATATATCCCGTTACCATCATAAACCATTCTAAACCTAGCTTTCCGACATGTTGTTGACAATTTGTTTTAGTTAATCCTGCTTGCGCCAATTTTCATGAAATATTTGGAGCTGGAGGGTCTTAACAAACTAGTCAAATGCCAGACTGGAAAACCAAGATGTTGCTGCTGAACTGAGAATGTTGCACCTTCTAATTCTAGTAGCTGTGAACTTCAGAGCATTTTATGTATTTTCTCTGAATCTAACGCTTTTGAAATAAAATAAATAAATTTAAAATCCAGAATGAACTCCTTATGCATCTGTAGTTGTAGTGGAAAGATTTATTGTTTGGATAACGTATGACATTTTGCAAGTCCCCGTTTCTTCAGAATTGTGCTGTCAGGGACATTTAGTGTACTGGTAAAAAGCCTTAGAAAGATAGATGAAGAATTTGTTGCGAGGTTTTTGTTTCTTCTTACACATGTGTTCAACATGTAAAATGCATCTGTGCTCTTCGTGAGGAGGATGACCATATTAAAGAATGTTCTTCTTTCTGGAATTAAAACTGTGGATTAAAAATAACAGCGATATTTTATGAATAAAACCATGCGTTGGAGCTGATGAAGTAGAGCTCACTCTTAAAATATCCAAGGACTCGATTGAAGCATTTTTCAGTGTTGTTGTACTACTCCGTTGTCTTTCAGTACACAGTAAAATGGTTTGTTTCCTGAGAGGGAAAGTTCCTCCATTATGTGCTCCTCTTGGCTTTCGTTTTCTTCTCAGAACGAGGAGATGTAGATGTGTTATTCTAACTGAAGCTCATGCATCTTCACAGGTATTTGTAGTAAATCTGTCACAAATGTGTAATTGGTTATGCCAGCTTTTGGTATCAGTTTTGTATCCTTTGAAGAGCAAAGCAAGCTCCCTGTCTGTAAAGCTACCATTGCAGATGCCTAGGCTCAAGTTCTGGGCTGCAGTGTCTCTCTGGAAAGGTAACTTCATCGTGTTTCTGTAGGTTGTGTGCTGCATACCTGGGTCAGGAGAAGTGTCTCCAGCAAATGTCTGGCATTGTGTCACTGCTCTGCAGTGAAAAGGGTTTGAATGGATGTCTCTCTTTATTTCTTTTTTAATAACAGATCTTGGATTACTTTTAAATAACGGACTGGCAAGCACCCAAGTTTTGCAGAAGTGACCTTTTTTTTTCTTTTTTTTTTTTTTTTTTTTTTTTAGGGGGTACTCCATCATACCTTTTTAAAGTTACCCCACTCTAAAGTTATTCCCACATTTCTGTACCTGAAGTTTTCACTCCCTTAAAATCAGTGCAGAAATGATTTTTGCCTTGCTCAGCAATTCAGAATTTCTGAAAACGTACCTTTCACAAATCCACAGCCAAGAAGGACTTGCTGGCAAATTAATTCAGATGATTTTTTTTTTTTAAAGTGCTTAATGGACTGAAGCCTGAATTCCTACTGAATCTTAATGGCAGAGGAGGCTTAGCACCTTAGATCTTTGAGATTGCTGAAGTCCAGGGTATTTGCTGGAGGAAAGTAAGTGGAGTATGGATATATATATGCTCACATGGTGCCAGAAGGAGCTGACAAAAATGGCTTCTGGCCCTAATTCTACAGATAAATTGGGGTTTCTGTATGCTTCTGCCAAAGACAGAGTGAGTGTGTGCTGGTGTTACAAGAAGACCGTGCTCCTGTGCATGGTAAGGAGCCATGCCTGTGTGAGTGTAAAGCCATGCAGAATGGCAAAATTAAAACTTTCTTCATCATGTGATTTCCTGAGGGGCTGTGCAACTGTAGTAGCAAGTTTTGGCATCCCTATGGGTTGCGTGAAGAATGGGTATAATAGAGCTGCTTATTCAAAGAGACTCTGGGAATGCATAATCCATGAAGAATCCTGTTGTATTCTTCGTGCACAAGAAATGCCGCGATGGCTTGCCATGCCCTGTCAGTCTAGGTATATCAAGCTGCAGAGCTGAGGCTGAGGTGGGATTCACCCTGGCTCACTAACAGCTGAGCTTAAGACCTTTGAAATGGGAAGTTACAGTAAATGGTAGTTTTGGAATTTCTCCATGGTATGTAGATGTAGCAAGCTAAGCCAACACTGTCCTTGCTAAATCAAGTCTTGCATAAAGAGCTGTGATATGCTCAAGTAAGACTTACTGCTGGCAGTACTGTAGACAGACTTTTTCCAGATAAGGGCTTGTCTCCATTAGCAAATTAGGTCACTAACTCAACTCTTCCTTCCAAAAGAACAACGTTGCAGACAAGGACAAGTCGCATTTAACATTGTGTCAGCTGGCTGTAGCTAAACACTATTTCACATACTGTAATCTAGTTTTTCAGTAACGTTCTTTGTATCACGTGCTTTGAGGATGGGCTTATTATACTGTGCGGCAGTTTGCAGTATGTAACACAGCAGATAACAGTGGAGGATTGCTTTGAATTTAGTTTTTGTAGTTCAGATGCTTTCTCAAGGCTTGTTGTGAAGCCTGGTGGCTGCCCTGCTACTGACTTCACCAGAAACTGGGTCAGACCTATATAACTCACCTTTAAAGACTCCTCTCGGAATTACAGGATGTAAAACCTTGCTTAAGTTCTGCCCTGTGTGGGGTCTTTGTTTTGTTTTGTTTTTTTAATCCCATGAGACACTGCTGATTTAAAAAATTTGGCTTGCTTTACTTTGTTATTCTGATTGGGACCAAACTATTTTATCTGCCTTTATCTACATAAAAGAGAGCTTTAGACTTCAGTAGTACACCTCTGTTTAGACCTAAAGCAAAAGGTATATAAATGCATTCTTGTTCTGCCACTTTCCTACATCAGCAGAGGATATCAGGAGCTCCAGGCTCTACTGTTGCAAATCCAGTGGCTCACCTGAAAGCAAGCATATGACTTTGCTCTCGGATTGCTCATTTGAGAGATTGGAAGTTAGCATTTCATGTTTTCAGGGCATGCCGTAAATACCACTTTTAGGCCCAGCATTCCATGCTCTGATTGCTTGAAATTGTCTTCTTCCTTGAATACTTTCTGTGTTATCAATAGGAGCCTGCTTGGCAGACAGCTCCACAAATGGAGGACTGTCCATGATTTGCCTCGAATTTGTAGCTGAAATTCCTTCTCAGAAGCTTATGTCAAATGACAGCATTTTTTCTCAGGGTAGGGTCATATGGTGTTTCCTCAGTGTAGTTATTCTTTAGTTTTGATTCTTGTTCTTTCCCTCATAATGGAAAATCTGTAACAGGTGGCCACAGGCACACCAGACTTCCATGCCTGGGAACATAAAGGACCACATGCTGTACGATGGCATGTGTGGAGATAGTAAATTGTAGGAATAGGCAACCACCTTATATGTAAAATAAGGGCTGGCCTGAATTTTCTATTCAAACTTGGCTAAACGAAAACTTTTCTCTGTTCTCAGCTTGGTTGTTTTTCTGTTTTAGTGCCTACTAGCTGGTTTCAGCTGGAAGTGAATTTTTTTCAGTTTGTGAAGAGGAATGTTCTGACATTTTTACCAGACACTCTGAGTGAGATCTGGGACCCTTGAAGTCAGTTGGACTTTTGCCATTGGCTTTAGTGTGGCCAGAATTTCACTGCCTGAGAGCTGTTTTGCTTGATTCTGGGTAAGGCATGTCAGAAAATGACAGGCATCTTCAAGACCGGGGGCATTTTTTCTGAGATTTTGGATCGCATGCTTTCTTGGTCTAAAAGTGGTCATTCTTCCTCCAGAAGACAGGATGGGGCTTATTGAGCCTAAACCTTCTCTTTAATATTAGTGGGGATTTGCTGTTGACCTTTAATTTGCTTTTGTTAGACAACTTGCAGTAAGAGTTTAAATTCTCTTTGGAGGAGCCTGTTTGTGAATATATAAAATGGCAAAAATAATGTCAGTTTAAGCTAAATGCAGCCCATGTTGTACAGTGTTATTTACCCAGAGGTTGCACCATGAACTTGAGTCTGTTATGTAAGCTGACATCAGGTGCTATCAACATTAGATTTCCCTATTTCCCAGGATGCTAAGATGATTTTTAATTCTGCATTCTGGGCTTTGGCTAAGATGAGATTTTGTGTGTTTGTTTTGTTTTGTTTTTCAGAGGCTGCTTAATCTCAATATCCAGTTTTTAAGGAAGAGAGGGGTGGAATTCATGAATATATGAAACTATTGGCCATCTGAACATAGGAAAGAAATAACATGGTGTACGATTGGAAAATACTCTTTGTAAAGATCTTACAGATACTGTTGGCTACTTAAATATATGCTAGAACTGTCTGTATGACAAAAGTACAAGTGGAACTGGGCTAGCTCAGATAAGTTATCAGAAACCTAACTTGGTTTTTTGTTCGTTTATTTTGTTTTATTCCCCCACCCCCAACCAGTGATGGTGGGACAAATTAATTTAGCAGTTGATGATCTTGCATAGTTTTCCACTCACACAAGAGCAGTCACAAATGCTATGAGACAATTACTGTTAAGGTCAGAACAAGTAAGACTGAATTTGTGTGCAGGCAGAGTATTTTAAGGGAGCTGAGAGGCAAAAACATTATTAAAGGAAGTACACAATGGAAAGGATGTATGTATGTTGCATACAAGGAAAACTTTGTGAGTCACTTCATCTCACAGTAGTCTCTTACTTAAAGAGTCTTGTAATTACGGGCTGTAATTTCTTCCTGAAATTAAGTAGATCTGGATTGGGTCACAGGCTTGATGTAGTTTTGAAAAATCTTTTCATTTAGAACTCTCATCCTTTGCAAAAAACACCAAAAACCACAACTTTTCACTGTAAATAACTTCAGTCTGTACACAAGGCCTTGTGTTTGTCCATCAGTACTGCCATCTCTTTTTTTACATTAAAAAAAAAGTCAGATTTGGTATTTTCAAAACAAACAAGTGCTCAAAATGTCTTGTAGTGACTACCCATGGACTGGAGGGGAGGGAAGAGAGTTGAAGTGGAAAATGATTAAGAGTCTTAGGCTGTGGAAGGGGGAACATTCCTGCACAGAGAAGCAACTCTGAGGATAAGTTTTAATTTCCTGAGCTCCAGTCTCTATATAGGAACACTGAAATGCTTCCTTCCTGATAACCAAGTCAAGCCAGGGGCTATGTTAAATGATATGTTTCTGCATATAATTGGATGCTTGCATATATATCTGCATACTCACAGTACCTGTAATGATAGAACTCAGCTTTTAAATGTGGCATATATTCCAGGTCTGGCATATGCACTGTGCCTGGGATGTTGCAATATATCAGTATCTATTTAGACTTCTATAATGGATCTCTTTCATACTTTATGTGAAAAAACCAAAACCCAACCAAATGAAAAAAAAAAACCAAACCCAACACAACACACCCTCCCCAGTCACTTGTCTTGCATTTTTACAAGGATCTGGGTTAATGCACACCTTTGAGAATGATTAAGCTACTGAGGTAGGTGTGTTACAGATTTCTAATGTATTTATCTCCTGTATATGCAATATTGTTATAACCATTTCTGTCTTACTAAGGTCTCATCGTTCCATGATTACTTAGGCAAAACCATGAAACTCACTTAAGAGTGATATCTTAGTAAGCATTTAAAGAACAAGTATTAGGAGACTTTTTCTTTGTTTACAGAAGGCACAAAGAATTTACAAAAACAGTATAGGTCACCTCAAATTCTGCATTTGCAAAAAATAGTTTCAGAGCCTCACACTGTATTTCCTTGTAGCAATTAGTTACTAGTAAATCTGTTTTCATGTGCTGTTTCCATCTTTGGTTCTTTTTTTTAAAATAAATCCCACAGTTTTCCTTATATACTATGGGATTTGGGGATAAAGCCATATGTCTAATTAAGTAATACTGTGCTAAGCAGAGCCACGATATAACTTGCATTGTGAAGCACAGATTTACTTGAATTCCAGACCATTGTCTAGATATCCCAAACCGTAAAATAAAATTACTTACATCCCTCATTGCAGTTTGTGTAACAGCATCAGAATTAAAGGTATTACTGCGCTGTTCTATATTTTTCTGTTAACCTACTGTAATGTCAGATACATTGCTCAATTTCTATGAGCTTTTAGTATTGTAGATTTTAGTTCCATTTGTCAATAAATCTTTCTTATAATTAATTTTTTTATAATCATTCATAATTAAGAATTAGCTCCAGAGTATCTATTTTGTTTCACAATGAGAGGATTTGCATTGGCTTATATGATTTTAGAAAGCACCAAATATAAGTATATTGATGGTATACAAGATCAAAACCCAACTTTCAATTATTTCTAAATCAGACAAGCCTATTTATTGTATAAATGGAGCTTTATAGACTGTGTAGCTGTTTAACATTTTTCTTTAGAACAATTTTGCGAAAGGAAAAAGGCTGTAAACTTAAAGAGATTCTGATGGTGCTAAAGTGTTGCCAAGCAAACCATAAAAGCTAAGTCAAACTGTAATTCTATAGAAAGGTTATGAAATACTTCTGCATATGTGCTGTAGTTGTTTTGGGGTTCCTGAAGCTGCTTGTGTGTAAAGTCAGCTGTGGAAATGGCTGGCTAGCTAAAGCTATGATTCCTGCAGCTTGACTGCTGTAGGGAGAGGTTTTTCTCTGTGAAAACAGTTGTAAAGTGGAACATCTGAAAAATATGTTCCATGCAAAATGGATCTTCACACACATTTATTTTGACATTTAGGTTTGATTTGAGAGAGAGAAGATTCTGAAATAGCCATTCACAGATGGCTTGTGCGAGTTTTTTTTTTTACATACTTCTCTTTTTTTTTGGTTTGGGGTGGATTTTTTGTTGCTTGTGTTTGCAGACTTGTCAATCCCCCTATTCCCCTAGATCACGTTTATCTTTTTTATGAATTGATTTTTTTTTTATTTTTTCCAGAAGCTGATGTTTAAAAAAATAAAAAGAAGAAAAGGAAAAGGGGGAAAAACCCACCTCAAGCCCCCCCAAAACAACCTGAAATTAACAAAAAAAAAGCAAACAAGCAAAACCCTCACTAACTCCCCCGCCAAACCTTACTCACCAGCCTAAGGTATAGCTTCCTATGATACAAATTCACTTGGCAGCGAGTGAGAATTTATACATTTTGTGGACTTCTATAATACACTGGAAAATTTTTCGGGGAGCACCAAATTGTCCCATCTTTACACTTTTGGCAATTGAGTAGATGTGGGAGGCCAGAGGGCCATGTGGTCTTGACTGAGGAAGCATGGCTGGCAAAACCTGGTGTGTGTTCAGCTAGATGGGTAAGATGCAGACTTTGTGTGTCTGGCCACCCTTCCCCAGGGCTGGACTTGACCTCTGTAGCCTTTACTGATGGGAATAGCCTTTCCAGGTGGGAGTCATGAGTAAATTGTTAGAGTCTGTTTTCTTTTGAAGGTATTGAGTGAAGGCTATTGCTGATAAATTGTGGTTATGAAACATGCCTGAGAAGCAGGTCCATCTCTGTGTGTGAGGAATAAAACTGTAAGTGGCACTGGTAATCTCTTCTTTGTGAAACGTCAGTGCAAAATATCCCTGTATTCCAACTGTAATTATGAAATGAATATTCAATATATTCCATTAGTTTTCTTTAAGGAAACTAGATGTTGAGGTTGCACTGAATGCCATCAGTGATACAGCTCATGTTTGTTTTGTTTTTAATCCCAGAAGAAGTTAGCTGTATACAACAAGATGCAGGAGTCTCTGGAAGTGACCCTTCCCAGCAAGCAAGAGGAGGATGAGAAAGACCAGCCTGCTGAGATGGAGTACCTTAACTCTCGCTGCGTCCTTTTCACTTACTTCCAGGGAGACATTGGTTCAGTAGTGGATGAACACTTCTCAAGAGCTTTGAGCCAATCCAGTAGCTTCAATCCAGAAACTGCCCTTACCAAGAGCAAGGCAGGGCTAAGTCCTCTGTGGAGAGGTAAGAGGAGAAGTAATGTGCTTTCTGTGGTGTGGCTTAGTCTGTGTCGTGGTAATGCATGTTCCATTGCAGCTGAAATTGTGGTCATCTGTGGAGGTGGAAAAATCCCCCCCAAATCTGAAAGAACTGAGGAACTTCTTGGGATTGAGTGATCTGAAGTGTTAAAAGGGGAAAGAGGTGCCAAAGGCATGGAAGAAGCAGGCATCTCCCTCTCTCACCACAGCCCGCAGCTCTGCTGAGACCTGGAAGGAACTGGGCAGAGCTCGCATAGCTTCACAAATGTCTGCTGCAAGGTTAGAGACTTGTTTTTAAGCTCCAAGTGTGAAACTTGGCCTGTGAGGCAAGAGCAAATCTGTTTGGGATGCTGGCCTTGGATGCAAGGACATCCATGCAGCATTCTCAGGTGACTTTGCCAGGCAATTTAAGATTCATCTGTGGCAGCTTTCCAGGTCAGGAGGAGCCAGCACAGGCTGGAACAGGCTCAGGTGCAAGCCCTGGCCCATGTGGCTGTAGACACATGGTACGGTGCGTTGCAGCCTGTCCATGGGCAGAGTTCACTAGAGAGATATGGCCGTTGTTACTGTTGTGTGAAAAGAGGGTAACGTTTCTCTGCTTCCAATCAGGGAATAGAAACATGGTAGGTACTGGAAGCACTTGCATACTGCAGTGTCACTTATGTCTCATTATGTGCATGTAACCATGATCAATGTAACAAAGAGCAGATCTTGCCAGATATACTAGATATACCTTACAGACAAGATTTCAAATTTGGTGACTGGAGAAAGTGTGCCAGTAAGACGCTATTTTGATTTTGTTGAATGTGGCAACCTAGGTAGTTTTTCAGATCCGCAACTGCATTATTTCTGATCATGTTCTTAGGTTGACTAGCAAAGGGACATGAACAAGTATCGTGAGCAATGGCCTTGCATTGGGTTGAGTGAGAGAGATACTGTGAGGATCCTTGTAGGAGTGGTGGTGTTTGTAATCAGTGATGTTGAGGTGAGAGTGTATTGATGAAAGTCACAGATAAGGAGAGATGGGATTTCTGGAAACCACTGTGAAGAGAAAAATAGCACAGAAGGACTTGTTTTCCAGAAGGATGATGACAAATCCAAGGAAGTTTAAGCAAAGGTCAGCACAAGTGGCTAGGGAGCTAGAGGAATTTATGTCTTGAGCCGAGACCATTAATGTTAATGGGAAATTTTCCGTTGACTCGACTGAGAGCAGGATTGAATCTATGCTTACTAAAAAGGAGACTGAGCATTTATAAATGGCCCAGACAGGCTATGAATGTTTTAGAGATGGGATCAAGACAGTCCCCAGAGATCCCATGCCTACAGCAAGCCCTCTTCACTGAGCTTGGAGACATACCACGGATGGGGTTGTGTGTCTTTCTTTGGCCTCAGATGTACCCTGCCGCTTTTCCCTGGCTCCCCCTGGAGTGGCACAGCCCTCCCTGGAGGCCTCTGCAGGGGACACGGTGGCCTGGTCTAAGGGCTTTTCAGCCATGCTACCTCCTGACCCCATGTACCCCGTGCTGTAGGCAGGGAATGGAGCTCTGCATGTCCTGAAAGTCTTCTGGGAATAAAGTAAGGGGATATGCCCTCTGCCATCACTGCACCTGCTGAAGGAGAGTGAAAATCCTTGGGGAGGCTGCTGGGCAGGACAGCTTGGTTCTGCACCATGGAGGCTGAGAAAGCTGAGGGTATCCGCTTCTCCAGAGAAGAGAGGCTGACGAGAGTTTTATCAGGCCCAGATGAGTTTCTGAAACATGCTTGCTTGAAAAAAGTAGGGAAGGAATTATGCTAGGAAGGGCTTCTGGTTCATGTACAGTTGTCAAAGATGCACATCCATTTGCTGTAACTGAGCATTTGTATCCCATTGCCTAAAGAAGTTAAAATATCATTAGCTTGAAGATCCTTTATAAATAACCTTCATGGGTAGTTGGAATTATTATCAATAAACTACTCAAAGTTGTGGGGTTTTTTTTAATAGATTTTTCATTTTAGAAGGTACAGATTTAAATGGGAAGTGTGGGCATGAGCTGGCTACTCAGCTCAGTGTGTTATTTCTCCTTTACCTGAAAGAAGGGATTAGTAATGTTTTCTGTTTTGTTTTCTTTTATCTTGTGGGATTTTTTTTCTTGTCCTGACGAAAGCTCAAATTAAGATGACATTGTTGGCATTTTTGTTTTAAGGAGGGATTTTGCTTATGTATAATAAATAGAACCTATTGTACAGAAAAGAGCAAGTTTTAATCTTTTGTGTCTTGAAAACACTGATTAATTTAGGCTAAAACTAACTTAAAAACTGACGTTTTAATAAAATATATTTCCCTACAGCAAGCTCCAGTAACATGGACTTTGAATGTTCAACTGTAGGTATAGCTACCTGAAATCTTTTGCAGGGACTAATGAAATTAATGGTGATTTGAAACTAATATTACCTTAATGGTATTTCTATCAATATGTTTTTCCTATCTGAAAGGATTTTTTTTTTTTTCATGAGTTTTGGTTTTGTTTTTTCCTCCTCCTGCCTTGACTGAGAAGTAGTGTTGTACTAACATAAAATTCCATCCATTGTCTGCTTTTCAGCCTATGCACTTTGGCACGTGTTCAGTGCATGTTGGCCAGCCACCATGAACATTTGCATTAGTCACCACTTCGTGGTATCTGAGATTTTGCCATCTCCCTGTCTCCTTATACTTAGAATAGGAAATTGTGGTAACTGTAGTTTCTCTCTTGGCAGACATTTTTTGTAAAATGCCTCCTCCCCCCGCTCCTGAAAGCCCATGGAGGCTACACACGTTATTTTTTTCTTTCTCAAGGACAGCACTGAAATGGCTATTTCTCCATTGCCGTATCTCACACGTTCCAGCTGCCTGACATGATGGTATCTGTAAAGATAATTGGTTGTGCTCACTCTTTTAAAGGTGGGAAAGACAGTAGATGCTTCAAACATCTTCAGACATAAAATGTGTAATGGTTGGGGGTTGTGGTTCAACACAGACTTTGTTCTTGTTGATGGGTTTGGTGCACACTCAATACTTGGTAGCATCCTATGTGAGAACTCAGGGTGTATGAAGTTTTCTTGCATGTTCAAAAACACTGGAATCCTGTATCTCCAGTGACATGACTTGACCTTGACCAGTGAGGTTGGCCTCTGCAGTTACACTTAATGATGTCTCATTGGGGGTTATATCATGAGAGTTTCTGACAGTGGTAATGGCTTTGTGAAATGTGCACAGGTTTGAAAAATGAAGATGACCAAACATGTTTTCTGTGGCCTAGACCTTCTGTACCATTGGTAAAGCCAAGTTAGTATGCAATCTGGGATAAATTCATATTGGCAAATCCAATGGTCTGAAGTACTCTCTCCTGGTATTAAAGTTGTCCTTCAGATACTTTGTGGTTTTCTATGCTTTTTTTGAAGTGAGATGGTTTGGATTTAGGTCTTTGCCATGCAGATAACAGATAGTTTCCAAAAGCTTTCGATTATAGAAGTTAATTTTCTAGAATACTGGCAATGCATTGTCAAGCTGTGCTCCTCTGTTAAGCAATGAGGAAAACAACAGACTGGACATGAAGATGTTTGGTTTGGGTTTTTGTTTGTTTGTCTGTTTGTTTTGTTCTTTCTTTTTTTTTTTTTTTTCAATCCTGCTGCCAACACTGTAAGCCATATGCACTCTTCATTTTAGCCTAATCCCTTGTAACAAGGAACAATTTACAAACAAGGAATAATACCAATTTAGGAGGGTTGCTGAGGCTTCTGTAGTATACTTAAGCTCTCTCCAGTCCTCTAGCATGAATTACAATAGAAATATGTTGCTAAAATAAAGCAGCCTTTTGAAGAAAGCCATGTTAGAGTATAGTTTGCTAGATAAATTTGCAGCCTCTTAAGCAGTTTTGACGCAAAGAGAAGTTCTCTATGTTTTTCCATAGTGTGTTTGCAAAGTTTATGTCCAGTATCAGAAGTTAATCAAGCTCAATAAACTGCCTAAATCAAAGCCAACTGATGTGTGGAAAAAAATCTGTGATTTTAATGGATTTTAAAACAGATACTCTAGTGCCTTTGTGATGCAGTCAGGAAGCACTTTTACAGTTTTTGTTTCCAAAATATTTTTGTGTAAGCAAAGTTCAGAGGCAGGAGTGTTTGAAGAATCTGTTCATTCTCAATGATGTCTTCACCCAAGTCTCATTCCAGTTGCTTATTAAACAAAGCAAAACAAAAGGTCATTTAAAAAAATGATATAAATATTTTTGTAAATGTTATATGAGGAACAGAGGATTCCTTGCTTCATCAAATATTAAACTTCCCTGGCTTTATTTCTCCATAGGCTATTTTTATGACTCTTCTTTCATCAGAGGTGAAGTCTTGTATTTTTATGTTTCCATCTTTGACCAAAAAAAACCCTATTTGAGCTGAGACATTAAATGAAGCAGTACTTGCAAACATGAGCTGGCAAGATGATTGTGAGAATTGAGATGCCAATATTTTCCTACACATCAAAACCACTAACCGCTCCTTCAAAAGAGGAATTTTTAGAATGTGATTTCATAATGTAGAGGTATTGAATCCATTTAAATATAAGTTGAGCCCTAGCTGTAAGAAGCAACAAGTCTTTTATTTCTGACAAAAACTTCTCTCAGTTACATAGATGGTTCTGCTTGTCTGATCCTATTGTGTACAGAGCAACATGGTATATTCTATAAGGGGCTAACATAAGATGTGTTAGCTACCATCTTTATCCCATTAAAGCATGTAATTAGTTTAAGGAACTAATTAAATTTAAATCATGTATGTTAAATAGTTAAAGGAGCTGAAAAGTATCAGACACTTCCTTTAGCCAGATGTCCCCTATTCTGCTGTGTGACCTGGTTCTCTGTCCTCAGAAGCATTTACAGCCACAACAGTTGCCTTTTGAAATTACATCTTCTGGTTTAGTCAGGAGTTACCCTCTCCCTTTAATTCCTGTACCAAGATCCTGTGAGAGCTGTGGCTCTTCAGCCTGAAAAAGAAAAGTCTTCTCTGGAAGGGTCTTATCAGTACATGTAAATACCACATGGGAGGGAAAGAGGCAGGAAGCTCTCCTCAGCAATGCTTGCTGACAGAACAAGAGGCAATAGGCATGAATTACAAAACAGTAAAATTCCATCTAAACACAGGAAAACACTTTATTTATTTAAATCATTTGGGGTGGCTAACCACTGGAACTGGTTGCCCATGGAGGTTGTGGAGTTTGAACATCAGCCAAAATCTAATTGTCCTGGACAACCTGCTCCAGGTGACTCCACCTGAGCAGAGGAGCTGGACTGGATGATCTCAAGAGGTCCACTCCTACCTCAACTGTCCTGTGATGCTGTAATTGCTGAGGAGGTTTGAGTTCAGTGTGGCATTTTTAGAGAGCGGAATATCATTGTGGGGTTTTTGGCATTAAATTTGTTGTTCAGCTTCATTCATACCTCTTTTCTCTCCTCTCTACCAGAAAGCTCAACAATTTCAAGCCAAAGGAGCAGTTTCCCCACATCATTTTGGACCAGCTCTTATCAGCCTCCCCCTCCACCATGCTTAAGTGGAGTACACCCTGATTTCCCCGTCACTGCACCAGGCACCTTCCCAACACCAGATCCCAGCAGCTGGGCAGGACACAGCCTTCACCAGACTGCCCCCGCTCCTCCCCCTGCTGCGTCTGAATCTTGGCATTATCCTTTAGCATCTCAGGTGAGCCCTTCCTATGCACACATGCATGATGTGTACATGCATCGCCATCACCCTCATCCACACATGCACCATCACCACCCCAGCTCGCACCGCGACCCCAGGTACGGGTCCCTGCTGATGCCTTCAGTTCGCACAGCCAGGATTCCTGCTCCACAGTGTGATGTGACAAAGACAGATCCTGCTGCTGTCACCAGTGCTACCTCAGCATGGGCTGGAGCCTTTCATGGAACGGTGGACATTGTGCCAAGTTTTGGGTTTGACACAGGTAAGATGGTTCGATTGTGTCTGTGATTTGTTTTAGCAGTTAGAAGTTGAGCAAAAAAGTGGACTCACTGCAGCTGAAGCACGGCTTGTTCTCAGAGCCTTCTCCAAATGTATTTCCAGGTGGGAATCCCTCCTAAAATTGTTGTCAGGGCAGATGAGCTGTGAAATAACCAGCTCTCACTGACTTTTGCTGAGAGACCTTTGTCTGCCTTGGTCTCATTCAAGCCAAATGAGTTGTGACGTGGTTTTTTTTTCATTTAAATCTTGTGGGAAATGGTTAATTAACCTTCCATGTGGAAGCTTCCAGCTTGTTCAGCTAGTTCATATGTACATTCACCAAAATATAGCTCCAATGAAGACTGAACTAATAGCTTATCAGTACCTGAAGACTACATTTTACGCATCAAAATTGGAACAGATCAGCATTTCCTTACTGTATAGTATCCAGGTGTCACATAGGCAGTAGATATGCTGATTGAACTGTGCACATCATCAAACTAAACTTCTTTCTGTAGGGTCTAGGCAAAGGTCTGTCACTTAGATTCATTTTACTGCAGAGTTTGTAGCCATGGGACAGCCTCCATGAACTACAACTGCATCTGCAAGCTTTGAGTGGCAGGCTGTTATCTTAGTATTAGGAGCAGTCTAGCAGCCCTCACTGTTCATAGTTGCTTGTGATGAGGTAATGGGTGGCAAACAGTTTCCAGTACATCCATCCTGGAGCTCATAGGCACTGTTGAGGTCTCCTTTTTCTGCTTGCAGCAGTCGTTGCACATTAGTACTTCTTAAACATGTTATATTATTTATTACAAAAACGTTAGGTCTACATCTCAGTTCCCTTTTCCTTAAACTATCTGCTTGTGTCTCTTCTTGATTGCTCTAGTCAGCTAATTAAATGTTTGGGAAATACTTACTTTGGTTAGCATGCAGGGGAACAAAGAATTGGTGAAGAAAAAAAAAAAGCTCTTTCCTATATGAAATACTATTAACGCAAAACCCAATTATATTTGAGCTAACGTAATACAAATCTCTCTTTCTTCCCTTAATAGCAACTGGGAACCAATAATCTCTTTTAAATACCATGCTGCTTGTTGCCTCAAGAAATTAAGAAAAAACATAATAGGATTCTTAACACTGGACAATTTGACGTCTATTAGTAACATTTCTAGCCATGCCAATGATACAGGAGGAATTGCATTTTATGCTTTTGGGTATAAAATTATAATCTGACAAGACTGAGATCTCAAGTTTCGCCCTTCTGACAAATTCCATAATTGGAATGAGCTGCCTTCTCTGAAGCATGAGCAAATTGTCATTGCCAGTGGTAGAGCGGATAAGCCCCCAGTCCAGTGGTAGCCCCAGCAGTCCAGCTTTAGAGCTCTAGTATTTGACATACTTTTTGGGGATGGAGCCAAGAACTGTGCAAGGTATTGTTAGTCAGGAGAAACCACTACCTGGCTAGTCCAACCTAGACTGAGTTGTTTCAGTGCTGGGGAAGTTGGTTTGCTTAGAGCTACTTTGTTGGTAGTAGCATCTCTAATAAGCCAGGTGCTTTTTCTCTTTTCTGTAAGAGCACAGTACCCCAAAAAAGGACTATGGAACTTGGCACTGCTTTATAGGACTAATATAGCCTTTGCTTGGTGCTGCCTGCTTCTTGTGAAAAACACTAGGAAAGGGCATAATTAGATAGTAATTTTGTCAGAATCCTGATTTGACAGTGCTCAACAGTAGCTTGTATGTCCATTGCCCCTCAGTGTGGGAGGCAGTGGAAAAGGCCCGAACTGTTCATTTCTGGCCCATGCCTAATGTGTGGGTTTTAGTCCATGAGTTCCCTGTAGGGGAAGAGAAAGAGGAGAACTGTGTGACTAGTTTGCAGGAACAGAGGATCTCAGCAGACCAATGTCTTACTTGTTTGTGACTATTCAAAATGGCTAAGCACTGAAACACAACAGCAAAACGCTATCAGGCAGCCCCGGTTTGGCACATAAGGCTTTGGAAACAAGGGAGCAAGCAACAAAACAGCAAGTAATGGTAGCCTGTGACATTGCAATTATTTGTTCTCTTACCCTTTTCACTCATCTCTCCTGTGCTCTCCAAGCAGAAGTTTGCTGGAAAGGGCAGGAAGGCTCTGCTCTCCCTTTTCAAACTTGCCTGCAGCTTGTACATTTGGGACACCAATGCTTGGTGACAGACATTTGAGGAGTGATCATGGTGAAAAGAGGGAGCTTAATTGCCCCAGTGTTTTGCGTGCACATCAAATGGTTTCATCCTGGGGAAAGTGTGTTGTGCTACTGGGGAGAAGAGAGGGCTGCTGAAGCACCATCCTGAGTCACATCCAGCACTCACCAGAACAGGTGAAGCTTTTCTTGCTCCATGTCCACTCCAGGGAGGCTTATACTGGATAAGTCTCCATATCACATAGAATTTCATTACATTTAACTCTAATGTGAGATGGTAATCTCTACAGAGGGGCTAAAAACTGAAGGGCCTGGAAGACTGAACTGGTTTTCTGCTGTGTAGAAGTAGTTTCTCCAGAGCAGGATAAGCAATAGTGGCAAGAAAACTTCAGTTTTGGAAGTCTTTGCTCGTGTGTCCCTGGAGAATAAAAGACATCAACCTGTGGAGCTGTTAACATACCAGATTCCATGATCTTCATATTATTTCTATAAAAAAAAGCTCCTTTGATATATAACTAGACATTGCTTTTCAGAGCCCTTCAGGCTTGAAAATGATTCCCTCCCCCCCTTACTGTGGGTCACATTTCTTGTGCTACTGTCACATGCGATTATAGAAACATTTGCAAAATTCCTCACGGTGAATTATACGGAATGATAGTGTTGGGATCAGGGCAGGCAGGCTGGCTGTAACCTTACCCTCTTCCAGCTACATTGTTGCATCTCTGCCGTACTGAGCAAAATACTTGATCTTGTGAATGGATGATTCTGAATCACTTCAAAGGTTAAGAGAGGGTTCCCCTTGCATGCATGATATAGTTCGGGAATTTATGTTTCAGAACAGGTTGTCTGGGACATCAGCATATCACTACTCATGGAGCTAACAAAGTATTGATCTGTCTTGCACATCTGTTTGAACTTACATGGTCCTGTTTTGGAGGATGAAGAGGGATTTAGCTACCTGATTCTCATTAAATGTGTCTTAATCCTCACACTGTATGCTGCAAATTAACCCTTTTAGAAGCTTCTTTACTGATACAAATGGGATTAAAGAAAATGCTAGTCTGCATCAAAATCTATTAAAATCTGTTATGTTTGTGGCTGCTGATATGCAGTGTCTTTACAGCGCTGAAGTGCCCAAGATATAATGCTCAATAAAAGTATGTTTTATATCAAGCATTAATATAAACACAGGTATACAAGCACACTATGTTTGTGCTTTAGGCCACACTTCCCTGCCCTGCTGTCATCAAGCAAAGCAAGGTCAGCCTCTAACAGCATTGACTGTGGTTCACAGCATACATACGGAGAACATTGCTGCAGCCATAATCCCACAGCGTTAGGGCTGAATCCTTGTGTTTACTTCAGGGTGCACAGGGTGAGTTGAGCACTTAAGACTAGGGGTGTGGGGAAAGGAATTGCTGCTGTCTTGCAGTGGAGTTCATGGTAACAGCCATCAGTGTTTTCCTTAGGAGCAGAGCAGGAGATTGCCCCTGCATGCCAGGCACTTCAGGTTGTCAGTTGAATCCAGCTGTGCTGGCAGCTGCCAGGTGTGCGGACAGCCCTGGGAGGAGGAAAGCAGAGCAACTCGCCCTGCTACTGCAGAGCCTAGAAGGATATCCTGTCCTGCTGTTGGACAGATGTGCTGAAGGAGGCTTTCTGTAGTCCCAGCACACTAAAAGCAGAGCAGGATTTTGGTAGATCTGAAGGCTGTAAGTCTATCTTAAAATTGAGGTGCACATCCTGTGTCATGCAAAGTTACATATATCAAGGTGCATAACTTTAAATTTAGGTGCATCAATCAGCATCCTCTAGTCCTGGCTAACTATGGAAAGTCCACTTTTGGAAATGCCTGTATGTCAGAGTGTCACATTGAATATGGAATTTAAGTGGTCAGTCTGCTGCCTTCTGTCGAGTTGTCTGTTCACACACACTCTAAGAGTTTGTGACAGCTGGTTATTTTCCTTCTACCAGTTGCTACTATCAGGTGAACATCCTCTTAAACAGGTGTGTGTGTCTTTTTGGTATTTTTTTTTTGTAAGTACTAGGAGCCATATAACCTATATTACTTCCTTACACTCTGACAGGTTTCTGCTATCTGACTCTGTCTTTTGGTTTGTTGGTGGTTTTTCTTTTGACATCTTTGTTTAAAAAAATTGTAAAGAGCAGGGGAAAAATAACACAAAATTGTCATCAGTAACTTTGAGGGAGCTTTGAAGGAAACTAACAGCAGTTTATAATGACTCTGCCCATGAATGATGCTGTCAGGAAAACAAGTGACTCTTAAGCAACAAAGGGACACCTTCATTGAACATATATTTATAGGCATATTTTAGGTGAGGGACATCCCAGTTTTTCCAATTTAAAGAAATAAGTGCAAGCACGTGTGAAATGGAGCAGAAAGCCACTGACCAGGGCTTGGCATGCTATACCTGTGTGCTCTGCTTTCCATATCTGTCCACTGCTGGATACACAAGTGTTTGGACACTGTTAGGAATCCTCACATGGATAGAGCAATACACTGTCATCTTTTACGTGACTGTTAACTGATTGCTTTGCAGCTCAGCTCTGAAATTATGTTGATTATCATTAAATATTTAACTGTTGGTACTCTTAAAACGAGGAGGTAGTTGCTAGATCGGATCCCTCCTGCTTGTTAGGCTTTCTGAAAACTCATGGGTCTTCCTTTGCCTTTCACTATGTGATTAGATATGGAAACAAGAGATCTATGATTAGCTCACGTATCTGTCAGTTTTCACACGTTAAAGATCAAATGAACGTGGAGATTCAATGGTTACAACATCATTGAAGTCTGCATCTACTTACATTAGTGGTGAAATTCACCCTAAATTCTTAGCAGATCAAGTCGTTGATGTGTTGGTCTTGGTACAAGATGTAGCAGGGCAATATATAGTATGACACAGAGTGGAGTGGTGCTGTCTATATAGCAATGATGATTTATAGTGGGCGGTGCACCTTCATTTCACAAAATGAGATATACTTGGCTCGAAACATCAAGAGGCAGGTTTTAAATCTGTGAGTCCGAAGTGCCTTACTGCCTCTGAAAATATGTGCCTGCACCTCTCTCCTTTTTACTTTCCTTATAAATGAGCAAGAATGTATCTTGTTTGGGACGTTTCATCCGCACCTCCCCCTCTATTGTCTGTATTTTAGGTATACGCCCTTTTGGGTGTAAATCTAGAAAAGATTGAATCCCTCTGGAGCAAAGAAATCCTAGATAGTAGTATGGCTTCCAAGTCTATAATGCTAAGGCCACAACATAGCACCACATTTATTAGATAGTCCTTGCTTTTCATGAAGGAAAATGTTAGAGGATCTCATAACAAATACAAGCTGAAAATCATTAATTTTTCCCATGTGGAAGCACTAGCTGTTCTTGGCTAAAAATCTGACACTCTGTAGGTGAAATTATTTGGGGTTTTTACATGCTGCAGGACCTTTTTCCCTCTCTCCTCTGTAAGGTGAAATTCCACAGAAACTGAGATGCTGAAGTGTCAGGCCTTTTCTAAAAGAGGTGGGGTCTGTGGGTGGCCCCTATGTGGAAAAAATGTTCTGTTGTATCCTGGATTATCTATGCAGACCTTGCAGGAGGATTTTATCATGTCATGCCATGCCCCGAATAAGATCAAAATAAGGAAGCACACACAGAATTTTATCAGCATTCCTGAGCCACTTAAGCTAGTCTAACACTTGGTTTAAGCTTATCCCACGTAAACTAAAAAATTCTGAGCAATAGCAATGTTGCTAACAAGTCCACTAGGCTGGGAAGTTGTGGGGCTTTTTTTCTTCTTTTTTCTTTTAAATAAAAACCTGTTTATCCTTACTTCAGTTGCATGGGGAGGAAAAAAAGCTGTATCAAATTTTAATTCTTTTCTTTTCTTTTCTGAAATATAGGTCTACAGCATCAAGATAAGAGCAAGGAAACTACTTGGTTCTGAAGTTCAGATAAATTAAGACCAGCTAGAGCTGGAGTCAGCACAGCTGGGTGGGCGATATAACAGTCGTTGACTCCTTCTGCATGGGGCAAAGGACACATATGAAGATGAAGAGCCAACCATTCTGGTTTTGCTATTGAGCCTTTTGTTTGTAAGGCCGTTTATGGGTCCCACAGTGTTGGAGAAAAACAAAAACTTAACTTTCCTTTCTTTCCTCATCTGAGCCTGCTGCAGCTGGGCAACGTAACTCCTTTCTGCTCCTTACCAGTGTTTTGTTTTGTTCAGCTTGATATTTTTATCAACAGTCTCAATTGTCAGGAAAAAGACGCTTCCTTGACTACAGTGCGCCTCCCTTCAGGAATACAGTATTTTGTAGCTCTTTGTGCATCTATTTTTGTAGAAATACAGAAAGTTTGGGTAAGGATTGATGGGCTATTTTAGGATGACATATTTTTTTAAAAAAAATTGTAAAATTGTTAAGTTCTGTTTAAAGAACTTGCTCTCAGAGAAGCACTGGCAAAAAATGTATAAAATGCTATTTTTAGATGTCTGTGATGTGTTTGTGCATTTTGGGTTTTTTGTTTGTTACCTCAAATGTCTATCTTTCCTTTCTTTTTAAAGAGCTAAACCTCCCTTGTTTCCACATTGCTAGATTTTTGATGTTTTTGTCCTTTTGTTCTAGCTTAAGCAAGTGTAATTCGCACCTAAAGCTTCAGCCAAATATTTTTCCTGGTGTTAGGTTGTAGTAAGGGTGTTCTTATTTTCTTGCTTCTAAAGGTGGCTTTGTGCTGTGCTGATTGTCAGAAACTCGCAAACACCTTAAGCGTGGAGCAAAGCTTGGGGTTACAGGAACTGCATTTCCAGCTCATCTATTCTTTCAAAATGGACCAAATACTCTTACAGATTTAAATCGGACATGAGTTTGGGCCTCATCTGTGATCCATTGAAGCTGTTGAACACAGTCCTATATGGGTTATGTGTCAGGCCCTCACAATGCTCACAAAATATCAGAATACTCTTATTTTAACTCATGAGGCAGGACTTTCAGCTAAACCATTTCAGGGGTGGTAATTTATGACATCAGTATTACAGAAAGAAATGTCAGTTTTATAAAAATGTGTGAATTGTGGAAACAAAATGTTTTCAACCGGCCTGATGTGTCTGCTGAGCACCTCAAGGAGAGCGCTGAAATTTTCAACTCTTGTTGGCTTCAAATTCTGTTTGTCTAGCCTAAGATTTGCTATGGGCCTTATGAGACACCAGCTGCAGCTCTTGGATTTTGTAAGAAGTTGCTCGTGCTCACCATGCACAAATCCAGGGTTGGCTCCTGAGTAAGAATCTGAACTTGGAAATGACATGGCCATGTCTAGCCCCAGCACTCTGCAAGGTGTTTGGAAAACCCCATTTCTAGCCTGGGCCTTGGGTCTGACTTGCATAATAAGGACATTAGTTGAAGCCAAGTTGAGCACAATACAACCCTGAATAAGGGCTGCGAGATTACTCTTGACAGCCCCAGTCTTGTGATGTGCTGGAGCTGAGGCAGCCTCCATACCTAGCCTTTGATGACTTCAGCAAGTGTCAGCATGTGCTTAGGTGAGACTGAGCATGGGATTGGGGTCTGATTGCCGTATCCTAGCTGTTGCTTGGAGATGTTGTCTTTCCACTCTGTGCTCCCAAGGTCCCTCAGTAATACTTCCTAAGACTCTTATAACCTATTACATTTCTGTTAGCCACTGTTTTCAGACATCCCTGTCTGAAAGACAAACCAGCTAAGTGGAAACCAAGACATAAACACATGGCTGAGATAAGAAACAGTTTAATTTTAAGGCAATGAGCCTTGTAAATTTAGGTTTTTCAGGTGGAGACCACATGGATCTGCATGTGAAAGGGGAGGGGGAGTGTTGGGATGTGCATGCCACTCCAAGGTTCAGGCCTTGCTGCTGCTTTTCCCCAGGCTTTTTGAACTTGATCCAATGAGGTGTAGAGTGGTCTTCCTTGCCACATGAGAGGGCTTGACATGATGGCACTGGATGCATTAGGATTATGTCACAATTTGGCAAGATCCTTAAGAGTGTACCTTGCTGATTTTAAGTTTGAGACAGCATAAAAGTGCTGAAAGGACTATGCTTAAGTATTACTTTAAAATAGTAGGGTTGTAGTTTCTGTGTTGGGTCGCTGAATTAAATGTGATGGGGTTTTTTTCCTCATCTTTATAGTCCATCAGCATTTCTTTCTCTTAATAAATCTCAGTCTCATGGAAATTCTATGTATTGTTGCTGCTCTGGTGGAGCTAGCTCCTCAATTTGTCAATGAATTTGTAATGCAACGGGAAAACTGTACAGGAGGGAACATAGTAATATCTGCCACAGTTCACTTTCTTATCAGGACAGTATAGTTCAGGAAGCATCGGAAGAGTAAGAGTTCTGACTTAGGAATTCTGACAGTATTAGAAATACTGGAAGGAAAAAAAATCCAAGCTTTTTTAAAATTTAATTTTAATTTTTACTGGTCTCGGCAAAGGTGGAAGGCAAAGAGGCAATATATCCTCTTTGAACTTCAGAGCTGGAGTGTTGGGGTGGTGGGGGCAGAAAAAGAAAAGGCAACATTTCTTTTTGAGGTGTACTGTGTTTGATTTCCTGAAATAGTTTAAAGTCTAACAAGAACAGTCAGAGTTCATTGCCTTCCTCTTTGCAAGTTCAGATAATGAGGGACCTCCTCCTGTTCCCTATGAATGTCAAAGCAGAATGGGACAGGAAAAAAAAGGCCTACAGTTTGCACTGGAATCCCTTTCTGGCTTTTTATTGAGTTGATGGATAGTGGGGATGAATATGTGGGGGAGCTATTGCCTTTTCCACCTCAAGGACTACTGTTATGTGCCCAGTTTCCACTGCTGAACTTGTGAGTTTGCTGAAGGAACTTCTGTTGCCCCGCAGGTTCTGGGAGACAAGTGCCAATAAAAATCTGCTATCATCTATAGCCATTCATGCAGCAGTCAATCGACTTTGAAGGTCAAATAAATTCTTTAGTTTTTTTTTTCCCTTGGTCACTAACTGTCCCCTGTACTAACAAGTGAGTTCAAAGTAAAAGCACAAGTGCATAGCAGTAGCCCTACTTTTATGTTCTACAATTTGAAGGATGGAAAAGAAAAAATCCTTCCCTGTGACAACTTTTAAGTTAAATTCAGCAGATTTTCTTCTCTCTCTCCCTCTCATATATACACACACTTACACACATGCACAAATGTGCTTATGGGAAGCAGATGCGGTGATGATTTTGTTCTTGAAAGAGGAGAGGAGCATTTGCTCACAACGTTGCAGTTGCAGAGAATTGATGGCAGTGAGAAAGAAACAGAAATGTTAAGGCTGCTCATTTTTCTGCAGATAGGAAAAAAAAGCCCTTAAAATCAGGTCACAGACAAGTTATGTGTCTTAACACATTACTAAAGGAGTTGTTTTATTCTTTTCATGTGTGGTGAGTTCTGATGCTGTCCCAAGAACATGGATGATTCATTTTGCAAGGACTTATAAAACATGATGTACTCTGTCACTATTTCTGGGACAACGTAGGGAAATTATTAGTTTATTTCAAGAAAATCTACATACTGAACTCCTTAAAGTTGTCCAGGATTTGATTTAATTCCTGTTGAGAAATCTGCTGTCAATTTTTGTGCCTTCATTTGAAGACTAGGAGGGTTCAAGCTGTCCGCCAGTTCCTGAAAAGCAGATACCAGTTTGTTTTAACTGGGTATTTCCAGACCAACAAGATGATGGAATAGTGTAGCTACTGACTGCGCAGCAGATTTAATTTCTGGAGAGCTGAATAAGCTAAGCTTGGCAATAATAAAATGCACTTTATTCTGATTTCTTTCCTCACTAGACACACAAATTCAGTTATCAGTCTACCTGATACCTCTTTCATAGTGTGAAGATCTTCAGTGAATGGCAGTTCTCACTCAGTCATCTACTTCTGCCTCAAAACATGCATCTCTCATCACAGCTTTTAGAGAGTACAGAGGTTGTGGGAGGGGAGTGTCACATTTCCCTCCACCTGCACTTAGGAGCGACTTTGCTGTACCCAACCTTTCTGCTTCCAGGCTATTGCATATGTCTTGCTCTCCTCCTCCCACAATTCCTTATGTGTATATATTCTTCTACATATATATATATATACATACACATGTGTGGCTATACCTGGTTCCCTCCCTCCCACCCTCATGGTTCAAGTGCATGTCCTTTGGAAATGAAGTGAGTGATGTCACTAAGTCTCATCTGAGACTGAGAAAATGTAGGCATTTTATTGCATTCTCTGTTAACTCAGGAGTGAATGGAACTTTTCTATGCTTGTAAAATATAAAAACAAACAACAACAACAAAAATACAGCAGAAAACCCTTTCAAAATTTCTGATTTGTTGTATCTGTAAAGATGACCATGGAGTCAGTAGAGTTACATAGAGGTACAATATATTGCCTTTCAGCAGACAAGCATATCTTTCTGAATAGGGTTCTTTTAATTAATTTCAGGTACAAGCATTTTCTCCGTATCAATGGACCAGCAACATATATATTTCTACATCATTTATAAGAAATATATATTTTTAAAATTGACTTCTTGGCTTTAGTATGTCAGCTTTTGAGCTTTTAAAAGGTATTTGGATTATAACTATTATTCGTGTGTGGATTTTTTGAAAATGTTGATGCACGTTGTTTGGAATAGAAATCTCACATAAAACAGGAAGGTATTTAAAAATAAATACTACTTTTACATATTAGCCCTATGGGCACAATCTGACAGTTGCAATTCAGGAAGATGTCCCTTTAGAGACTAAGGGAGTCTTACCTGAGCTAGGTGAAAATCCAGTCCCTGTGACAGGAGAGGCAAGAGCAATCATCTTGCAAAGGTTGAGCTGGTAGAGCTGTGAGCAGAGATGATCCTCTCCAGCATTGCATGTGGATGATTGAGCAGCCACTGCTCGACACATTAAAATTAGACTGTGTTGGCAGGTTTATACTTGCCCCATCTCATGGGGTAAACTGGTTGCCAAGAGGAATTAGGGATGTCCCTGGAAACCTGTGTTTTAGCTGCCCTTGGTCTGTGCAGTGCCTATGACCCTTTCTCTGTTCTTGCTCTGCAGTCTCCTTGACACCACAGTGAAACCTGTGAAACCTGGGCTGAAGTTCCCTTGAAATGCAGGATGTTTTTAGCTCCCAGTAAAGATAGTTTAGGGATGGTAGTAATTAAAACATCAGAGTTATCTCATGCACCTGCTCAAGGTGGCCTTCAAGATGGATCAGCTGTGCATCATTGATGATGGCCATTTGCATACAGGAGCCCTGATACTGCTTCCTGCCCTCAGTGTCTTTGGAAATCCTCAATGGCATTGAGATCATTGGGACCAGCCTTGAGTGCCTAAATTTGCAGTTCAGTGTTGGCTGGCACTGCATGGTGGCCTGGGGTCTGGTCCAGCCTTCATGGACATCAATTGGAACCAGCATTGATTCTGGTAAGCTTGGGTTCAGGTAACTAGTACCTATAGACAACTGATATTTATAGCAGCTGAGGTTTACAGTAATCTAGTGACGTATCTGCAGAACTATACTGCACTTTCCCTGCTAGCTGTTTGTAGCTGTTGTTTAAAACCATCAGTCAAATCAGGGTCCCTCTCCTCCCCCACCTGTTTTCAAACCCTGCTTCCCTCAAAACTCCATTGAACTTTTTTGTCCCTCTCATTAAAACTGATGGTGGGGGCTTTGTAGAAAGAAAAGTGTCACTGTTTTAATTACTGAATAAATAATTTAATGTGAATTTTATTGTTATATTTTTTATGTAGCATTTTTGGTTTGGTCTGTATTTCTCAACAGTTAGCTAATGCTTTCTTTTTATTCTTATGCAACTGAAGAACTCATAAATCTCTTTGTAAATCACAGCACCTTGAGTTTCTATTTTTTTTATGAGATTAATTTTTAGAGCCAAGGGTTCATCTTCTGTTGAAAATGTTGTAAAACACATGCTTTAAACTCATTCTCTACTAAAATTGGGTGGAGTCAAAGCCTAGCATTAAAGAGATTTCAAACAGGGCTATCACAAAGGCACTAGCTTTCCATTTCAGGTTGTGTCAATTGCTTCTGCTACAATGTTGTATTTTTCTGCTTTTTAAAAAAAATATATTCTTAAGTTGTACTAACAGTAGAGACTGTTTTACATCAGATCTAGTAGAATCATAATATGACACTTCTTACTGTAAGACCCTTTTTTTAAGGTAACTTTGATGTTGCTAAAATTATTTGACAACTATTTAATTAAGAGATGTTTGCATGTTTATGTTCTGGCTTGAGGGCTGAAGGTTTGGTGTTTTGGTCACAGATATATCATTTACTGTTTCAACAGAGGGAGTGGGGGAGAAAACCTCCGAACTTTGGCCAAGCACTCAGCTTTTGAAAAATTGCCACTTGCACGCAATCATCAGGGAGCTGTTAAGAGTTTAGTTGCAAAATCCTCAGAAGTTCCTGACCATATGGGATGTACTCTTTTTCAGATCATGAGGAGATGAGCAGGATTTTCCCCATACGTCCTGCTCCAGACTCCCTTTCCAGGACCAGACAGCAAGCAGGTCACTTTTCCTGCTGTGCAAAATCACCACGCTCTTCTTTCTCAGGCCATGAGGAAGAGATTGAGAGAGCTGCCAGTCAGAAACTCAAGGAGAAAGGAAAGAAGGAGACTGGGTTCGAAATCTTCCTGTAGGAGAGATTGGGATTGAGAGCTACTGGGAAAGAATAGTCTCCATGGACAGTAGGCATGAAAACGGGAGGTGGACCTCCGAAAAATAAACAAAAAATGCCTAATGATCGTTTGGCTAACACATGAAAGACATAGAGTGGGGTATACAACCATCAAAAAATATGAGAATAATGTGAGGATTTAGAAATTTGGTATAAACTAAGTGTAAAGGAAAACTTAAGATAAACATTGCAGGAAATTTCTTTCTTTGAAGTGAACTGTGTACTCTGCCATTTAGTCTGTGGGAAAAGATGTGGGAGCCCCGTTGCTTTATAACAAAGCAAACGTACTTCAGGAAGCAAGAGTGTGTTAAGCTAGGATGTAAGATAGCTGAAGTGCTTTTGCTTCTCCCTGTAACCTCTATTGCTCTCACCAGTGTAGGGCTCCAGCTGTGTTGCCCCACACCTGGGTTATTTCTACATGCTCTCATTGCATCAAGAAATGAGTGCAGGGCAAGCGATGCTTAAGAGTAAGCATTATTTTGTGACTGATTCTAATAATGATGATCCATGTTCTCCATTAATGTGAATCAGTGTCACTCAGTTGGCTTTAGTGACCTTAATACCCATGGAGAATCTCATCAATTACGTCCAGATACATCTTGTTTTGAGTGTTATCAGCTGGAAAATGAATCCCAGCCTGGTGCCTAGGGAGGTGCTTCTCTTGGAGCCAGGATCCAGCCAGGTGACTGCAGTGTTTCTCAGCCCACCTGCCGCAGGGGAAATGCCACAGAAAATGTGAGGAACAGCTCTGGCATCCTCCATCCTGGTGAGGGAGGTGAACATGGCCAGGGGCCAGTTGCTGGGGCTCAGGTTGGCTGTCCCCAGTGGGACAGGAACGCCATCAGCCCTTCATGGAGACCCCAGGCACAGTGGGGCCAGTCATCCTGGCAGGACCTCAGACTCCAAGGGGTTATGCTGCCTGCATGACGTGGGAGGCCGGGTGGGGACCAAGACATCTGGTGAGAATTCCTCACAGCTGAGCTGTGCGTTGGGCTGGGATGCTGATTAACTTAGCTGATTTCTTTTTTGGGGTTGTTGGGACGAGAAGGGGGGTTGGATGACGCAGCCTTCCAGTAATTGTCTCCTTCAGAATATCACTTTTGCTTTCTTTGAAGACAAGTGAGAAATGATATTTAAAAAAAAAAAAAACCGAAATACAAGAAAACAAACCAACACCAGGAACCACATCAATGTCTTTGCCTTGACAATAAATGTACATCTGCAATGATTTATCACTATGGGAAAATGAGTGGATAATAAAGTTTTGATGTTGGCTGTTGCATGTATAGAGGTATCACAGACTTTGAAAATGATTTGTTATGTGACTGCCCATAGTAGCACTAAGGTTCAAAGGGAGGTGGTTTGTTTTTTATGCCCATTTAGTTATGAATAACACCAGCTCTAATTTCCTCCTCCCACCAGCAAGCAGAGTCCTACACTGGAAGCTAAATATAGCAACAAAGATTTCTATATCTGGCCAAAACCAAAAAATCTGTTCCCTTTTAAGAATAACTCTCTTCTTTTCTGATGTATATGGATAAAGAGAAAATTCAACTTCAAGGAACCCAGTTTCTCAGTTGGAAACTCCCTATTCTCTCTCAAATGCCCAACGTAAAAGTTATGAACTTATTTTTTGGCATCTGTGTAGAAGCCAATGGGGAGACTTCTGTAGAGACTCATCAGTAAAGCACTTTTGGGATGGCAGTCTGGATGAATCTTCCCCACTTACCGGTGTGCTTTCTCTGCCTTACTTTAACTGTCTTCTGAGCAACAGAGCTGGTACTGAATGGGAACTCTATGAGTTGCACAACTACCCCTGCTTTTTCTTCAGCCTTTTTTTTTTTTTTTTCTGGTTTGATTTTGTGGAGATGTTAATTCTTTGGCTCTAAGAGACAGACCCCTGCTCCACCTGGCAAGTAAGCTCGACCAGGCAGTGTGGAGCAGCAGCATCACTCCATGCTCACTTCCTCCTTGGGTTTCTCAACAGGGGAGTATGTGGGAAGCCAGCCCTATGCTCTTTCTTGTGTCCAGACTTTCAAGTTGCATGCTGCCAGCATAGGGTGACCAGGGATGGCAGGGCTGCCCAGTTCCCTGCCCGGCCGGTTGGGCTGGAACTGAAGGGATGTCTTACAAATCAACAGAAAAGCTTATGACCAAAAGCTTCCTCGGGTAATTGACCTTTTCCGATTTGGAGCTAATGCCAGTTGAAGATGAGATGTGCGTGGGTGTCACTACCTGTTTCTAAGCTGGAATATTCTTTTAGAGGGAGGTAACCACCCCCGAGCCCTCTGATCATAAGCAGTTTCTTTGACTTTTCTACATCATCTGAGGAAAGCTATTCAGCCTTTTCTTCAAAGGATTTATTCCCATTCTAACCCACCCTCACACCCACCTGTAAGAAACTGCTATCAGTGACATTAGTGAAAAAACCCCTTTCTCTAATGTACTGGCTGTCCTTGCTTCAGAAGTGGTGCCTCACTCATTTTCAGACTGTTTGGCTGAAGGCCTTTGCTATAAGGTGAATACTTCAGGATTATAGAGTTAGCTTTTTCTTCTTTGGAAACCTGGGAGTTTTTTTGTTGACTTCAGTAGAAGCAGCCTTGGACCTCTGATACATTTTAAAACCAGTGCAGGGAAGTGTCATCCAGCGAATATATTTTTGCACTGGATCTGTTCTGTCAGACACATTACTGATGGAGTTTTAAATAAACACAGGGATGTTTGGAAATACTTTCTGTATGTAAATATGTAAAATATGAAAAACAAAGCTAGCAGCTGTGGGGTGTACTTATTGCTCACGTGAGGAAGCTTTGTGGTGTAATGTTTTTTTCCATCATACCCTCTTTTTTAAAAAAAAACATTTGTGTTTGTTCCAAGATAATCACTTCTCTGTGACTCCCACTGGACAAAGAGGGAGGAGGCTGGATGGGCCTGTCTGATGCCCTAATGTCTGCCTGAACTGCAAAGAACCTCCTACTGTATGGTGAAACCTGCTTTTCACAGAGCACAGGAGCACATGCCCTGAGGGCAGCACACAGCAATCACTTTTCACTAGAGATGGGATGGTGCCCAAATCTGATGGAACTTGGCCTTTCAAGAAAAGGAATGCAAGACACAACACCTAGCACACAGCATTCACAGCCATCCGTGGGTGCTTCGTAATTAGCCTGACAAAAACACTGGTCACCAGTGTATGAGTCTTAATTTCCTGAACTGAATCTGTTGCTTAGGAAGAGGCAACAGTTTTGCAGCCTTAAGTCCATTATTTAGCCAGGGAGACCCCAAGCCGAGCTATGCATGTGTTCCTGCTGAAGACTTTGGGAGAACTGCAGTATGAAGAAGAGAAAGTTACCCAGAACAAGCTCAGTCCATAGCACTGCTAGGCTCTTCACTTTTTTTTTTTTTTTTAATAAAATAATGTGCTGCTTTTAAGACATCATTTCAGAGAAGGTAATTCATCCTTTATGCACAGCAAGTCTCTGCACCGCTTCTGAATTCTACAGGATAGTTTGTGTGATGTAACCACCTGTTGGTTTTAATTATTTTTTCCACCCTTATACTTGTTCTTGTTTTCCAGTTCCACTGCTTTAAGGGCAGTCTTCCAAACTCTTGACTGGCAATGCAGATGTGCAGGGACACAGCACAGTGACTGTCACACAGCATCCTTGTGCATGGCAGGTTTGATCTGTCCATAAGCTGTAACACTAGGACTTGTGGATGTCAGAAGGTGCAATAGAAATACAAGCTCCATTTGTTTATTTGGTGGTTTTAGTCACAGCAAATGGAAGCGCTTGGCAGGAACAACAGCCCTGGGTAGAGGGCAAAGGGGAAGTGGAGCACCATTCAGCAGGATCCCAGGAGACTTTCTGGCTCCCTCAGAAAAAGCCACATTTACTCTGGCAGGGAAATAGTTTAAGTGCATCCTACAGAGACTGGCTGCAGCTTATTCTCCTTACTCCCAGTTAGCCTAGCTGGCCTTTTCACTATTCAGCCAATGACATTTCTGGGTGAATAGGCTTGAGGGGATCTTTATGAGATCTAGGACTATTAGGAAGCTCATCCTTACCTTACCTGCATCCTAATGCAAAAAACACTATAGAGACAAGACACTCTGGCAATCTATAGCATTTTACAAAGCCTTAATGCTATATTCTCCTAGTTTAGAAAGTGACAGCTTCCTTAACTCATGTTTCCTCAGCTCTTGTCCAATATGACATCTGCCAGTGATAGTGTGTATTCTGCCCGCAGTTTCCCCTTGCAGTGACTGGAAATTGCTACCAGTCTGGATGATGCAGTAAAGTCTTTGAGACCACTGTTAAAACCCATGAGTTGAAAAAACCAATTGCTATTTTGTGGCTGATATGTGGCCTGGTTAATTTTCTGTTGTCTTCTGTGATGGAGAAATAATTGCTTTTTGTATGGCTTAGGCACTGGAATGGTCTGCCCAGGGAGGTGGTGGAGCCACCATCCCTGGAGGTGTTTAAAAAACGAGTGGATATAGCACTTGAGGCTATGGTCTAGTGGTTAGGAAGATGTTAGCATGAAGGTTGGACTTGATGATCCTGGAGGTCCTTTCCAACCATTATGATTCTATGATTCTATGAAGGTAGATACCAAAAGACCAGAACAGCCTATTTGTGCATGGAGTCCCAGACACAGGTGAGCCAAAGAGGCAGAAACAAGTCAAGAACAGGGCACTGAACTTCTCACTTTCCCCCTCATTGCAATGTCTGCATGCTGTCCTGGAGAGACCAGCACAAGAGATGCCATTTTATTCTTCACTCCCATATCCCTAGGCAGAAAGTATGTTATTTTTGTTACTTTGCATTTATGATACTTTACAACATGTGCTGGTCTCATCAAACATGGACAGCGAGCACTGAAACCAGTTGGTTAGTGATTTACCTGCAGTAGCTGATGTTCTCCATTAACAAAATCATCATTCACAACGCGCACTTGCAAAGCAACATCTGAAATGCAGGGATATGGTAACAAACGGGGAATTACATTGAATTTTTTATTTGAATTTGAAATGTATGAAACAATGAAACTGAGTAAGATCCCCATGCTTCAAATCTGCCCCTTCAGAAATTATTCCCTTCTAATATTTTGGACTGTATTTCAGTGATTCTTAACAAGGGTTCATATTAGTAAGGGAGAAAAAATAGCTGTCATCTCTGACAGTAATTGCTGATTATTTTTCATGTGCCTGTTTGATGATTTGAAGACGTCTGAGAGTAATAACCCAGTTCAACTGGTAAAACCTCCAGTTCTTCCATGCACAGTTCAATTCATCATCACAAGGACTTTTCTGCAAATCTCAAACTTGTTATTTTCTTTATATGAAATCAGCAATCATTATAATTTCATCTCAGCTGGAATATTATTTTTCCCTTTTTTTTCTTCTCCTTTTGATGGGTCAGATTTAAACCATCTGCAGGCAGATGGAAAGGAAAAGTGGAATTATTGTTTTCACCAAAAAATTTTGCAGCTGTCAGGGTGTGTTTGACACAAGCCTGATGGCTGAAAACAAAGACAGGACACACTGTCCCGGCTGGATATCAGAGAGCATAAGAATTCTTCATGGCTAGCTCTAACTCGGAGAACTTGGGGCTAAATGAGGTAAACAAGATCATTACTTAGCCATACTCAAGGGCTTTTCAGAGAGAATTCTTCACTGAATTATGCACTGCTTTTCCAGGGCCTCAGTGAGACCCTGGTTGGTTGTGGCATAAGGGGGATGACTCTAAATGATACTTACAATGTATCATATAGACCACTGCCTTGTGACTGACCTACCATATGGCAGAGGCTCCAGCAATAGTTTCCAGTACCTGTCATGACATATTACTTTTGTAATTCAGTTTAATTTATAGTCCCATCATTAACAACTGCAACCAATGAAAAAGGGTTTAAAGCAGAGCTTTTGAGGAGAGACACCAAGAGCTATGACTCAAACCTTCCCAGCATGGTCTACAAGATTATTTCAGTGCTTCATGTCCAAACACTAGTGGCACCTTGGTGGTACCAATAGTACTTCTTTACAAAGCAGACTTTTCTGCAGGAGCTTAGTCTGTGTGAAAGTCAGATTTACCATTGTGAGCTCGTGCATCTTGCTGCTGGTGGTCTTGTTGTTAGGGTTTGTAATAGTTTCTTCTTCTTGCACCAAGCTAGGCATCTTCAAGAGACACAAATGGGTTTCCAAAATGGACTAAAACTAATGTAGGTGGCTTTGCCTATAGAAATGTGATTTTTTCATTGGCAATGTGAAGTTTACAATGGCAAGGCCTTCCTGATAACATTTTTATTTCCATTTAATGGCAGACCTGCTGCGGTTTTGTGTGTTTTGAGTTGTTTTTTTTTTTTTTTTTCGAACTACTTCAGTATTAACATCACCAGCATGGGTTAAGACAGTTAACAATAAAATTTTCATCCTTTTCACCATGAGTTTTGACTATGAAGTCATTGGGAGGTATATTTTTCTGCTCTGAATTGACAACCTTGTATCATTTCCATCTCCCAGGACTGACACTGGTGTGTTGGTATTTATTCATGTTGTATTTTTTTTGCCCCCCAGAACTTGTCCATATATATCTGTAGATGGAATGTGCTTTGAGCTAAGCTAAAACTAAAAGAGCAAAACATTAATGAACTCTGAGTTACTTTCTATCAAGTCATCTGAACCCTTACAGTGCACTAGTTTTGAGTTGCACTCTTGTTATTCTGAGGTTATTGAATGTGTTGTACAACAGCTCAAACTGAAAGCATTTTTGGAAATAGTTAATCAGATAGGTGGTCTTCTGAAATAGCTCAGAAGACCCAGCTTCACACCAGCCTTGGATCAAGGTAAGATGGGACCATGCTGCTGCAGTTGTTATAATTTGGCTAGAGTATGAGGAAAGTCCTAAAGAAGTTCAGCTCTTTTATTTCACCAGGAAAACCAAGAAATCAGAGATCTATTGGTAGTATCATCACAGTGAACCCAGAAAGGGTATATCACATAGATTGGAGGCCAAATCCTATTCATGTCACTCTCATTAATCCCCTGGACTATAAACCCATTGGAAAGAGTAATAAGATTTAGCATTAAGTGCATCAAAACTGACTTTTGCAAAGGGAATATTTTCTTCTACCTTTATGCTTGATATCCAGTGCTTGGACATGTACTATTTACAGATTCAGCAGGAGAATGTAAGGGTCCATGTTGCCGCCTGTGTACTTTGCATAGTTATTTACACCTGCACAAAGTGGGTGTGAAATGTTCCCCTTCAGCACTGGTTATGCTCATTCACACCCACTTAACACTGATGTCAAGGAGCATAGAACCGGCCAAAGAGCGGAAAACCATCCCCAGCATTCTTCTGTCCTTGGCTCAAACCAGGCTTCTCCGGACAAGCATGCCGTTGCTGTGGGTCGGATCTCTGCCACCTCCCACAGAGAGGAATGTGAGAGCAAGGTGAAGGAGCCATATCCAGCCAACCCACCTCTGCGCCTCTGGCAGCCATGCGGCTGCAAGAAATCTGGTTTCTATGTTGTTTTCTTTGAAGACCTGGGAAAAGAAGCCGATATTCACTTGTATGTTTATTCCTTCACTGCCCATTGTTATCTTTGTAAATGGAAAAGAGAGCATACAAAATGCTTTCAAGAAGCTGAGGCTGTCCTGGTTTCTCAGATCCATTCATTGTCATGTGGTTTTCTGCTTTCTGTAGGTTTAAAAGATTAATTCCCATATGGCAGATCCTGTTGCAAGTGCCTCACTGTGATCTTTGAGCAGGTGCATCTGTAGCAATCCCTGTCCCTCCTTGAAAGAAGGGGGAGAATAGGCTCAAAAACCAAGAGAACCTGAAATAAACTAAGAAAGAAAGTGGCATAAGAGATCCTATCTTACTGAGCTCTGAACTGATCTGTGGAACATTTTAAGGAGAGAAAAAACTGAGATCATCCTAAATCAGGTAGTAGAAAAATCATTGTGGGATAGGCATGCAACTTGTAGTAGTTGCTACAGACAACACCCAGCCTCTGCCTCTCAGGAAAAAGATACAGATTTACACAACCCCTGCAAACAGCTAGACATGTGCAGTTCATTCAGTGGTGAAGCTCTGCTCATAAGTGATGTATGTTTGCATACATATTGCTACCCTAGCCATGGTGTCTGAAAATTCGAACAGGAAAACAGTTTTCAGATTATGATTTTTCCCTCCCTGCCTACAAGCTGACTTACTAGGGTGAAGCAGACTATGACAATTTCCCAAAAGCTCAGCAAAACAATTCCTCCACTTTGTTCTTTCTGCCCTGTTACAGAAGGGTTTAATACCAGGATGTTATCCAAAAGCAGTACCACCATTGATTCTGGCTGTTTTGGGCACATCAGAGTCTACAACAGGTGTTGTCATTCTCAGTACACAGCTGAATATGGTCTGAATTCTTAGCAGCAGTGATAAAATGTCTCAAGGGGGGAAACACTGATTAGAAAACACTGTGTGATGGGTGCTGCTCTGTTTTTATAAGTGTTGGTTCGCCGAATAGGCATTGTTAAAGCAGTCTTCACTTCTAGGGTGATGATGAATATTATGCTTTGTGATCAGTATATTCTAATATAAAGCAAAGCAGCTTAACTAATTAATGGTCAGAGTAATCACATTGAAATTCACAGCTGAGGTGAGCACACTGATGAGCTGTGGGAAAAGATAAGACATTTTGCTGTATTTCATTGGAGCATTGCTGATGAAGATGAAAACTCAGGTGGGCTATAATCTATTTTTCACCAGTAAAATGCCTTCCCTCTTTTTTGTAGGGACTTATCAGGAACACTGAACTCAGCTAAGCAAATGATACTGGTCTGAGTGGAACTTATATTTTTTGTGACTTTTCCTGAAGTCAAGAAAGTTACTTGATTTCTCAATACCTAACCTATAACTGTTCACTTAGTAAAACTTACAAAATCTGGCTGAGATTATTAAGTAGGAAAAAGCTTAGAGACATAGTATGATACTACTATCAGTGTGTTTCCTGTATTTTGAGGAGTGGTTATTACTTATGTATTTAGTTTCTTTACTAAGGGAATAATGCAGTCTTCTAGATTTGAGATTCTCTCTGAAGGTAGATGGTGTTTTGCTATTGACTTGGATATGGTCTTTTTTTTTTTTTTTCCCTTTATCTGCTTTCCCAAACTGCTCCTATCTAATTGTGAGGAGCATGGGCATTCTGTCCACTCCTTCAGCAAAAAACCACATATAAATTAAGAATTCGGGCTCATTATGAGGATTAAATATCTGTTTTCTGAGGACTGCATGCATAAATTGTTTGGTTGTCTGTTTAGATTGTTAATATATTGATTGTGCAGGTGAAAGGAGGCTTAAGTCTCTCAGTAGACAATGTTATTAGTTCTCATATTGCAGTTTTATATTAAGGGTTCTAGTTTGACCAGGGGCTCATCCTATGTTAACTGCTGCATGTAAATACAGGAGTTTTTTTATGTTGGAAAATCTGTCTTCTGCCTGTAAGTGTAGCTGAGAGGATCTTGGAGAACGGGGAGGTCCCCCTGCTGTCAGGAGGCAGATGAATGCAGACAGGGATGGAATTGTGGAATTGCACATTATAGTACCCTGTAAAGCAAATGTCTTGTTGACAGGCAGCGATGGACAACGTTAATTACAAAGGCAGGAGATTTAAACTGAACAAGCAGATTGAAATCCCAGCATTTCATTATTCAGATTTTTTTTTGTGGATTGTCTGTCAATTTTTGTGTGGATGATTATAACTGTAACTACAAGGCATGGCCTGTGCAACAGCTTGGCTGTTACAATTTACAAACAATTATTAATAACACAGCTTAATTGCAAGCTAATTTCCTCTAAGGCAGCTTATGCTTCAAGCTTCTGTGATTTAAATGTGAAATGACCCCATTATTCCTTTATTTAATTGATATTAAGTGAGACTAATTAACATAGAAATGTTAAATCTGCTTTAATTAGAAAACCATTACTGGTGCCTCTCTAATTAGTCATTGGATGCAGTAGCATTTTCAGCAGCACCGAACTGTTAACATTAGAAGTAGGTGTATGAACTACATTGGAAGCAAATGGCTTTGGACCAAATACACCTATGGAGATTTTTTCTTTTTTTTTTTTTTTTTGAGATTGAGATATAAACTGTAAATCTACCCTAAAAACTATGTACAGGCTCTCATATTTATCAGCTACTTTGAAGACACCTGCATATGTATTTAGATTTCATGGTGCGCTATTATAGCAGGTTGCTTTTCTGCCCTAAATAGGGAAGTTAAGATTCAGCTAATTTTCCCCAGTTATACAAACAAAGCCTCATTCACAGCAGGGTAAGTTTCTCCAGCTGTTTATGGACTGGATATTAACAGCTGATCTTATCTAAAGAAGCTGGGAAACAAGGGAGGGGAAAAAAGCTTTTGGGCAGGAGGTGAAATGGATGATGATGATAACTTATTACGAAATTGGTCATTCAAGAAATCTGAGTGCTTTATTGTATTTGCTTTTACAGTATGGTTTGGTTTGCTTTTTGTTTTTACTTTTTTTTTAACATGATCATTTTACCACTGTAGAATAAATCTGTGCTATTATAACCACCTTGATATGCCAACAGAGGCACACAGCGTAGTTTCAGATGTGGCCTTAAAAAGAGAATTTTTTGTATTGGTTAAAAATTGAGTGCATGTGCGGGAAGAGGAACGCAACAGGAAAAAGAATGGAAGTTGTATAGCTTTTGAAGCAAGAAAAGAACTTACTATAGGGGAGAGATTCTCTCTAAGCTAGACCTGTAGCACCAGGAAGGGTTATGTTTGTAAGCAGCCTGTCCGCAGCTGTCTATTGAAAACCTCTCAGCTTTATTGTTGGGGGAAGGCTCCTAGCAGAGTCAGGGCTGAGGACAAAGCGTAAAGCATAGCCTGGTGTTGCCATTGGTACTGTCCTTTTGGGGTTGTGTATCAGGCACCATCTCCTCCTGATAACATTCACTAAGATGTCAACATTTTCTGGTGATGGTTTCAATCAATGTATTCAAACTCTTCCTAAGCTGTCATTTCTGTGAGAAGTGTTGTTTATTACTGTTGGGTTTTTCTATATAAGACTGTTTTATGATGCAAAGATCTTATTTGAACCTCTTTTGAATGAGAAAGTCAGACTTAGTATCTTTAAAAGAACATTACTATCAACTTTAATTACAAAGCATTCAAAGTTGTATGGTTGTTATATCTAGACAAAATGGAGAAGGAAATTCTGTGGAAAGTGAGAGCACTGAGGAGTTAATGGGCAGAAAATGTTAATAGAAAATTCTTACTGAAAGCTCAGTTTAGTTACTCCTATGAGGTGTATTTTTTGAAAAGTATTTGAGTATAAATTATAAGTGTATTCTTATTTTTCAAGTTCACATCTTTTCAGTGTAGAGTTAATATAAGTGGTTGTATTTAGGCACAAGTCCTTGACTGAATCAGGATCATTGCTCTTAACTGGGGCAGGGTAAAGCTACTGAACAAACAACCAACTACCCAACCAAAAAAGGAACATCCCCTATCAACACTAGTGTTTGTAAATGCGAAATTAAAAGGAATCCTTTGGATATAGAGCCAAAATGACTTGTATGCCATGTGTGAACATAGATAAATTGCTCTTGCTTGAACCGTCTCGTTTTGAAATGACAGACTTCTAATACCAAGCACAGCCCTTCCTCCAGCTGGGGCTCCGATTGTGCAGCTGTCATTGAGCAGAGTTTCTGGGTACAAATAACCTCAGCACAGGGACTTAAAAATAAAAAATGCCTGGGTGAACTTGGCATTCTTTCATTTTGAACTGAACTATACAGGCAATGTCTGTGGAAAAACATTCTGTGCAATTTCAAGCCAGAAAGTTGAATTATCATGTATTGTGGAACAGACTCAGACCAGCACCAAAACTGAGTTGTGAGAAACACTCATGTATGGAGATGAGTTTGAAGAGCTTTATTTATCCTCAACTAAATGAGATTTTATTTCATACACTACTATACTTGCACAATGGACCTGTAGTTCTATTTTAAAATGCGAACAAGAGAGTGGTGGAAAAGATACAGATGCTACAGTGCAGTGGTAGAAGAAATGCAGCAGAGGCCAAAAGCTCATTTCTTTTTATTACAGAGAAAATAATTTAGGCCAAATCCAATGGCACTTGAGTGAGGGAAAAGATCCCCATTAACCTCTGTGCAGCTGGATTAAGCCTTCAACTCGTATAACTGCCTTCCTTTGTGGAGCATATTCTACATCTCATCCTGTATGTTGTTAAGCTTTTTCAGCTGCATGCTGCTTTAAATAACATTGGTAGTGCTCAGTATTTTGTCTAATTTTTTTTTTGCTTAAGCATGAGAGATGTCACTGAGTCTGAGAAGGAAATCCATCACTAGTGGATAGAGCTTGTATGAGTGCATTGAAAACCTGTTCTCCAAATGCTATGGAAATTAGATCATTTTGTGTAAATGTACATAAAGCCACTGACTTAAACCCTTCAGATTGATCATGAACTACTGGAAATTAGAATATCTTCATTCATCATCAGGAATTCATGTTAAGATTCATGACAGGTTTTGTATGTTTATAGAAACCAAGGGATATAACTGAAAAACCAGAAGAGAACTGCTGACTGACAAGAAGATCTTTTATTTTGTTTATATATCATGAATGTGACCTAAAGAAAGTTCCTTTATCTAAAGGAGGCTAGATTTCTTGTAGACAAAAAAATACCTTAATGATAAAAATAGTTCTATATCCCATTGCTGAGCAGTCATTAGTTTTTACAAGTTCCTTCCTTTTTCCAGGTTCTAATTGCTGGCCTGTTGGGAGCCCTGAGCACAGACCTGTCAAAGCAACCCTCTTTTCTACTTCTTTGTCACATTCCAATATAATTAAACAGATGATTATAGTAACAAACACAGTACCAGCTGTTTGAAGCTTAATACTATTTAAGTATTACCATGCCTTTATTTTAAAGGTACCAAAACATATGGGAATCATAAGCCATTTCTCTCTCTCTCTCCTTTCTCTTTTAAGCTAGTCTTTTGTATTCAGATGCTGAGCCTGTGTTTGAAGAAAGGAGGAAAATAAATAATATTTCTGAAATACTCTGTAATAACTCCCAACTCCTCTGTCTCATTCATGCAACTTCAGTTCCCCTTTCTGCTCCATCTCTTTACTGATATTATTTCTCTGCGCATAGAAGAGAGACAATAATACAGAAACAGGCTGATGCAGCTTTAGCAGCCTAAGACTCAATTAATGGCAGTAAACAGAGTAATAGCAGTAATAAAGTTGTGGGTGGTTTTTTTTTTTTTTTTTAATGCTCTTTTCCTTGAAAATCTCCTTGAGGAAGCAGATGTACCCTTTCTAGATCGGGCTACATCACGGCTTGGGCAGCTACTGGAACTAATTTCTCTCCCAGGGTTTGAATTTTCTACACTGGAAGTTGCTGTCTGTTTTCAGATAGTTACTTTTCTTAGTTCTCCTATATGTTTTAAAAGGAAAGTTTATATAAAAAACTGAAAAGACAAGAAAAGAAAATACAGCAGTAAGTAATTTAAAGGTATAAAAAAAAAGTTCAGCCAAACTTACCCTGTGCAATATTACTTAGAAATCTGCAGAGCTATTCCAGGGATTAAACTAACCACAGAGCTTGCATTCTTGATTATACAGAGTTAGTTTTCTGCCAAAGTACTTTAAGACTTTGGCATCTTTTGCTTTCATGTAACGGGGAATCAGGTCCTATAGCTTTATCCCCTCCACTCAGAGCTCTGTTCAGCAAAATCCCTGGGCTTTGCTTTCCTTGTTTATGATGGGTGGGAGGAATGTGCAGCGGGAGGCTTGAAGGAAGAGTGAAGCCAAGGATAACAGAGGACTTGTTATTGTAGTATGTAATCAGGTTTCTGTGCTGTGCCCATTACTGTGGCACCTTGGTCATGTAACAAAGGAGTGCACTTGGTGCCTGTCGGATACGAGCACTACTATTTCCATCATTCATAGCAATGCATTTTCTGCTGCGTAAGATTGTTGGTCTTGGTGATTTAACTTCTTTAAATACCATTATGTTTGCATACATGCATTCACAAGACAGCAATTTGTCTCTGTGCTCGGAACCAAGTGGCTGGGATTTTGTGGTGCAGGTTTGTCTGGGTCCCTAGGAGGGATGCTCCCCTCCTCAGCTTGGGCATAAGCACGGGGCTGATGGTGGCTCAGCTTGCCGGGGCTGCCCACAATGAGAATGTGCAGCAGGTGCAGTTGGTCCGTGTCAGCTGGGCATCCTGCGGGATCTCTGAAACAGTTCATGGTTTTGCTTGAACTGGAGATTAAAATCTCATTGAATGAGCTCTGTGTTTTGGTTTCTTTTAAAGGATTGTGAGGCTATGACCACTCTCTTTTTAAATATGGAATGAAAATAAGCATAAAAACTTCTGCTACCCTAGCCAACTGCAGAAAGTGGCACCCACTTGTTCTCAGAGGTACCTGAATTCAGACTGTATGATGGAGATTACTTACTGTAAATTCTAATTAAGGATGATTGTTTCAACAAATGCTTTATAATTATTAGTAACAAAGTTGAAAGGAAAGATAAACTCAAGACAGCATAAAAACATTCCAGTTAATTTGGGGGGCGGGGGGGAAGTTAATCGTGTGTCAATGTTTTCAGCAGAGCATTATGAATAGATACTTGGCTGCATAAAAGATTAAGTGCTTTTTTTCTTTTTCTTTTTTTTTGTCTTCCTTTTTTTCCCTCGTCTCACCTCCTTACAACTTTAAGTTTTGAAAATGAATCCTTTCCAACAGGCTGATCTTTTTTTGATGTTGAGTCAGTGGACAACTGAGCTATTTCACACTTGGGGAGCCAAATTTTGTCTCCTATTGCACATGTTCAAGCCTAAATTTGGGCCTCAGATGTTTCAACAGAGACAAGATTACTGCAGGCACAGGGTGTAGAAATTTACACTGAAGCTCGTGTAGGTATGCTAGAGAGATAATACTTCCAGGATGGGAAATAATTTCACCTTCAGTGAACAGTGTTGGAGAAATACATCAGCTTTAAAAAACCTAACAGAATTAGAGAACAGAAGATGTGACATAATTTCCCAAGAGGAGGACGAAGATAATTTTAAAGCCATACTCTTCCATTTGCAAGGCCAAGCAAGTCTATGGCATAAATCAGGTAAGCTTAAAGAGTGCTTGAGTTAGTGTTGTGGGTTACCACTGTCCTGATGGCACTCCTTTGCTCTGGCATGACTCTCTCTCACCCCCAGAAGAGGGTGATGGAGTCATCTTGGTGCCATTTGAGGATGAAAAGTCCAACTCTTGTTCCACTGAGACAAAAGTGAGGGAAGGTGGGGGGTTAAATGTGACCAGAGTAAGGCAGTACAGAGCCTCCCAATACACTGGACATGTGAACCCTGTGAGATTAAGTTAAGTCTCTGAAAATATGTATTTATTTTATATATAATGTGCTGTTGGATTTTAGCTGTGCACTGAATGCCTTTAACCTGAAGTTTGGCCCAAAGCAGTCTCTTTAATGATAGTACCACGGTGAGATCATATAGACAAATGTAGCTGTCACTTTATGCTTAGCAGTCACTTATGCAGAGCCTTGAGCAGGCAAAAACATTCTCTCAAGATGCTGAGAAGGACGCTAAGGTCCCCCTTGTTCTCTGTCTGCATAAACTGACTCCCACAAGGCAATGTTCAGCAATGGGTGAATAGATGCACTTTAGTGTAAAACTGTGTCTGAATAATGGTGCCTTTGCCAGTTCAGTGTTTTATTTCTCTCTCTTTTTTTTTTTTTTTTTTTTTTATTTAAGCATCCCTGCTAATAATAAGATGGTATCTTACTGGGATGATTAAAACCAGTTAGCTGACTCTGAAGTGAGAACACTATATAGTAGAGCCTGAGACATGAGATGCTTTGAAAAAGCTTTTTCTCATATGTCTGCTCTACTATTGTACCAATTAAAAGGCAAGCAAACCAAAAGAGAAATGTAGCTCCTCCTCCCCAACTGTATTTATCTTGAGAAGGCCACAATGAATATTGAAATGCTTGAATTATTTTGACATCAGTCTTAAGGCTGAGTTGTGGTCATTTTTATTTGGCTTCTCTTGATTGTGCTAGAAGATACACTGTGCATGGAGTTTTGCTATTAAGGATTAAAAATCTAAAGCAAAACATGTAGATTGCTGAGAGAGGATGGGTTTTTTTCCCCATCAACTAGAAGGATGACAATACTAAGGAGGTACAAGATTTTATATTCAATATTTTATTTACTTAAAGAAAATAAGAATAATAATCCTTATTGTAAGGATATATAAATACAGTTCCACACAGTCTGTGAAGGGTAGTACTTGGATTCTGTAATATCTGCCTATTAAAAGTAAGCAGACTGTATGTTCTTCCTAGTGCTTCCTTCTAGAGTGGTATTCTGCACCTTTTAGGGTGGAGTGAAAATCATAACCAGCCATTCAACAATATGCATGAAAGGAGGTGAGATGCCAAGACAGAAGCATGAGGCCCTATGACTGGTGCAACTAATTTTAATGAAGCTGCCCAATGACTCCTTGTGAGGAAGCTTACAAAATAGGACCTGTGTATACAACAAAGATAAGCAAGTGGCTTGTGGCAATCGCTTAGCACTTCTCTTACTGGAAGAGCCACTTTTATAAATGGATAATAAACCCTTGAGTTTAGGTGCATCTTTATGATCTAAGAAGCGCTAAGGTGTTAAAACACCCCAACGTGGAGGGTGATTGCGATGTAGCCAAGGCACTGGAGGACCCATCACACAGGCTAGCGTTACTGAGATCAGGTGGAAAATATAAGTGGGTGATGGCCTGTGTTGAGGTCTGTGCTGTTTAAATATTTGTACTTGAAAAAAAAAAGAAATCATCTGGTTAGGTTCAGTACCAATGCAACCAGCAGCTGCACCTGTTTATTGGTGGCAATATTGGTTTGTTTGTGAGCAAAATTTGAACTTTTAATTTTGCCTGGAATGTGCTCCAGTCATAATTCAGAGACGTTATTTTCTTGTCTCCCAGTCTCTGAATACTGTCAAAATGCTGTTATGATCATGATGATAAAATCTAGTATGAGGCCATTGTCAGACTTCTGAAGAGAGGCAGCAATGAAACTTTTCCATTTCAAAGGTATTTGGAATTTTCTGGGAATTCACTTTAGTCCCACAACTGTCTATTGAAAAGACCAGTATGGTTTCTTCTCTGTGCTTCTTAGCATGAGACTGACTCAACACAATATATTCTAACCATGCGAGGAAAGAAAAAGACCAATTTGGCTAAGCCACAAGTATTTTGTACAGAGATATGTTTTGATTCATCTTTTTTCATCTATCCCAGACTATACTTTGCTTTGCTGCAAGCTCTATAGGACTATGTGCAACATGTGTACATTTTTGGCTAGTTATTTCAAAACAATCTTTAAAGCTTATAGAAGGCAAATTTGAATTTTAGTGGGGGAGAGGGAAGGACACAACAGCTTTATTTAGAAATAATCACAGTACATGCTCAGTTCATGTTTCTGTTCAAAATATTAGTGATGGCTAAGTTCAGCTCTAAAGACCCATATAGACTTGGTGTGTGGAGAATTTCTACTTCACCTTATGACAGAATGATTGAGGCTAGAGGGGACATCTGGGGTCATCTCGTCCAACCCTTCCACTCAAACAGTGTCACCTAGACATGGTTGGCCATGACTATGTTCAGACAGCTTTTTTTTTTTTTTTAAATATCTCCAAGATGGGAGAGTCCACAGCCTTTCTGAGTAAACTGTACCAGTGCTCAGCCACCTTCACTCTCAATTACAATGTGTTTCCTGGTTCACATCCTTTTGGTAATTATTCCATGAAACATCAGTAAAAATTTTTATTGACTTAAGTGGCATCTGTTGTGTAGACAGTAGGAGGAAGGCAGTTAAGCCCTTGTAGCTCAAGGTTGCTGAGGGTGAGAGCTCAATGCCTTGAATTGCTTACCCTTTTCCTTGGGCTGCTGCATGGACCAAGAGCCAGTAGTGGCCACCTCAATGAGCAAGGCTGTCTTAGCAATCCTGGCTCCCTGCTCTTTCCCCATCTTTGTCCTCTCCTGTTAACAAGAAGCAATGCTGACACCTACCTTGCCTAATCATCATGTATCTCCAGTGGTTATTACTCATTTCCAAAAATTCCTTTAGTTTGAAAACAAATTTGTCATGGATTTATTGTGGTGTGAGAAGAATGGGGGGTGTGGGTGGGTGGGTGTGTGGGGGTGTGGGGGGGGGGGGGGGGGGGTGGGT
>JAVSBS010019045.1:0-55715 GCA_033124195.1 Coracias cyanogaster | reverse complement strand
GGGGGGGGCGTGGGTGTGTGTTTGTGTTTGACTGCCTTGGCAGGTAAAGAGCAGAGGCAGAGAGTGTCTCTCCTTCTTGTACTCAGTGTGTTCATTTGTCTCTGTGCAGAAGGGAGGTGAGGAGGGAAGTGATTTATATCTAGTTTTGCAGGCATAAATAGTTAGATGGAGGGCTTAAACCTTACTAAAATATGTCCACTGCTGCAAAGCAAGGGGAACACCTGTAAGAGTGGGCAACTTTACATTTTTACGTGCTTTAAGTCTCTGTGCAACTAAAAAGAGTGAAATAGTCTTAGTCTCAGAGTGGGGCTGGAGGTGGCAAGCAGCTGTGAATCAAGCTTTGATCAGAAGGCAGCTGGCCAAGGGTTTGTTGGTTTGGTTTTTTTGTTGGCTGTTTTTGATTTTTAAAATGTATCCTTCTGTTATGCACTCACACTTCCTTACTTTTAGGGAATTGGTCTGAGATGCCCATTGCAAAGCATGCAGTGCATATCCAGAAGCCGCGTCAGCAGTTCAAGCCTATGTGAAATATTTTGGCTACCTGCCATTTTTTTTGCTCATGTATTTAATAGCTTTCTTAATGTCCTGGCTTTCTGGATTAGCAGAGAGACCTTGCAAATGGAAGCCAAAGAGCTCTGTGTGCATGCTCACGGGTGATAGGCACAAATTAGAAGGGCTGTGGGAAAGTAGCCCCCTGACGAACAGCTGTTATGCCATGTGCATGACTGTGTTGGGGAGGGGGAAGGCAGGTGGTTTTCTGATCAATAATGTTATACTGGTCAGAGCCATCTTGTGGATGCAGTTATGGATTATGTCCCTTTCACATAATATGAATTTATGCCTCTATCCCCATAGGAGGATTGGACTGCAGTGAATTATACTTGCATAGCTACAGTCTGGTTCAAATTATGTGAGTAGACAAGCTTATTTCCAGTTTTTAATGAAACAATAGGGACAGATCCAAAGACTGCCAAAATTAACGGTAGGATTCCTGTGGACTGCTTTCCATTTATTCCCGAGCCACCTAAGAGGGCACTTTACCCTCTAGAAAGAATTTTAAATATAATTTTTGATTACTTGTGGGCCTATTTTCCCCTTCCAGGCTAGTGGAGAGGACTTCTATTATTGCTTTTGGGAGATAGCTCAGACTCTGGTATTGGATGTGAATTCCTTGAGAATGTAATTAGGAAATACATCACTTCAGCATTTTTTATTGTAAACATACATCACTGTAATACAACATTGTTATGAAATAAATATCTGATATTCTGGAAATGCGAAACAATCACATTTGTTTTAAGAACAGAAGGAATGCCACCTTTCTCCCAGATCACAAAAATATGCCTCTTGCTGTTGAAGCGTGCTTGGCATTAAATTCTAGAGTCTGTGAGTCTAGGCCCATGTATGTGTCAATAAGAGCATGCCTGACATTTGGATGTATAGCATATGGACATTGTAGCAATTCTGTAAGAGTGATTAACAAAGACGGGCACAAATTCTGGCTCTCCTTGAGAAGTAAAACTGTCCTTTTCCCTTGCCAGTCTTGTAGATTTTTGAAAGGCACCTGTGGAGCTTGCCTATATACAGTGTTCTGTGTTGCTCGCTTGTGCCTTTAGAAATAACCTTCCTTATTGTGTCCCAGTGGAAACAAGTATCTAGTGCTGGTGCACTATTTTCCTTCCAGAATCTGGTTTTGTTTGGTTGTCTGTTTCAAGCCTTTCCAGTGCCAAAGAAGTCATTGCCCCAGCGGCTCTTTGCATAAGCACGAAGGCTTACTTATATGAATCTCTCTCTACTTCCATGAGTTCAACTACTGTTTGTCTGATTGAAGACATAGACTACTTGAACCTGTGTGTTTGCAGCAGTTTTACTTGACCTAGTGTTTCTTCTTTAGTTATTTGCCACCTTTGATTTCCTACTTTTTGTTCATTTCAGTGCTGACTACTGATCCAGCTATTAATTTTGAGAAATGCGTCCCATGAACATGGTTCTGGCTTATGTTGGCATAGCTGGTGGCTGACCATGGCCAAGAAAGTGGTCGTTTGTCAAAATAAAATAATTTAGTGGAGATGAGTTTGAGGTATTGTTATTTTTATAGCATTTTTAAACTAAAATACTTTTTCCTAAAATACATTTACACTGTTTCTACTTTTCTTCTACTTTCTATAAATCCATCTCTACTTGAAAAAATAGTCACAATTCAGGCAAAAGGGGCCATTGTTTTGTCCAACCAGATGCTTAAATTGAGGCCAGAGGAATAATTTTCAGAATTTTCCTTTATAACAAATCAGATTTATTTGAGTCTAAATCCACACAAATAACCAATATCTAAACAATTGAATTGGCATGCATGGCAACTTGTAGACACTTCGCCCTGAAAGTCATTTGTCTGGTGCCATGGTAATCTAACTTTAACTGAGGCAGCATGCTAGCTGAGATTATGCAGAGCTCAATGTTTGAGGTAAATTGTACCCTCCACATGCAGGTGTTGTCATGACAATAGCCCACATGCCCACAGTTTTGACAAGGAACGCTCAAAAGGTGTACTCCTGTCCAGTGTGGAGCACAAATGAATGTAAGGATGGCCATGGTCCTGGGAAGGTGATGTTTCAGGCCATCTTGCAACAACTGCTATACCACTTACTGGTCTCCTGTATCTTGCTTGCTGGGAAGGCTGTGCTGCAAACCCACATTTTCAATGGAGTGCAAGACCCAGCTACAAAAACCATCTTGTGTCCTGTGGTAAAGCTAACACCAGGACAGTTTCCTGCTGAGCAATAGCAGGTTACACTGAAAAAGCAGAGCTGTCCTATCCTGGGCTCTATCTCAACTGTCTGTGGTCCTGGCTCCTTCATGATGTTCAGGTATCGGCATTTCTGGTTTGACCCTGAGTTGGTCTCTGTTATTCCTTCTGTGTTTTATCTTGCACAACTGTATTTGAGGAGAGGAATGAAGCTCAAAAATGAGGAAGGAAGACAGATTTATCACTGCTTTAAACTGACTCCAGACATAGCTCCCTGGGGAAGGGCATATATGGTGGCAAGGGCCTTTGGCCAAGAAAAGGGTTTAAACTTAAGTCCACCCTCTCCCATGCACTTTAAAATCACATTTGAAGTGTGGGTTATCACTAACACTGTAAACAACTCATAAGCCCTCATGATGTCTTATGAATTAGAAACAAGCTCTGCAGCCCATCTCCTCCTCCTATACTTGCTGTGCAAATACTGAAGGATTGTGGGGAAGAGAAGAAAGAACTGAGTGTCTGAAATGCTTCTTCCTCATGAGAGCTCATGTATTGAGGAAAGGTACCATGGCAAGGCTTTTTTTGAGCTGGAGAATTTAATCTGCATCTTACCAAGGAGTCACTGTACTATTTGCTCCATAGTAGAACCCATGTTCTCCCAGAAACCTCACAAACAGAAAGGCTCTTCTGCTGTCACATTCCTTTTAGAGAGCAATATGAAAAAAGCACAAAAGAAAAGCCCCTCTGAAGTGATCACCCAGATATAAGCTGTATTATAATATAACTACCAAAGCACCTCGGTTATAGCAGGAGTGATTTATTTTAAATCAGTCATTCCATCACTTGGTCTAGCTATATGCCTTCTCATTAGCTCAGCTTTTACAGGAAAAAGTAGTGCATAATTAATTGTTTGCAAATAATTTTGGATCTAAATTTCATACTGAATTGACCAGCTCAAAGTTAAGTTTCTTGACATGTAGACTTGGCCTTAATTTATTTTTGTGGTGGTTTCCTTAGCATCATATTTATTAAAGCATTCCAGTGGAAATGGGATATTTATTTTTCAAACTTACGAACAAAGTTTCTTGGGAACACAAGGAAACTCTTTCCTGGAAACATCCAGAATATGTGGTTAACATGCATTCTTATCTTCCTGAGGCTTGAGCTTTAGGGTGGGAGGAAAAAAAGCATATTAAGACTACATATTATTTTCTTATTTCACACATATTATAAAAGTATACATGCACCTTTACTGTATACAACATTCATTGCTTTGTCTGGGAAGTCTGGCTTGCCTTACTGGTTTCTTTGTGTTCTTAAACCTCAGAAAGTGAATATGCATCAAGTTAAGCATTGGAGCCCTAGATTCCTTCCTCTGCTTGTTATGGGCTTTACCTTCCTCAGATCAATTACTTACTGTTTAATGAAAGATGTACATCAGCCTGTCAGCCAAGTACTGGAAGTTGTTAAAAATCCTGTTCTGTGCAGCGTCTGGTCTTTATCATGGTAGCATCTCAGTGCTCTCCATAGATAGAGTTGAACCACAAGACTTCTGTTAGTCAATATAAACTCAACATAGTCAATAAAGTTTTGTTACCACCTCTTTCTAGAGAAAAGTTACTGAGATAGTTATTTACCTGATTGCTCGTGTTTGTTTTTTTTTAAGATCTGACTGTACATCTGTACAGAACACTGAAAGTTTGAGTGCCTTAGGGTTGTTGTCAATCTGGGTTCAGCTGATGCTGAATTGCATGTGTTTTGGCCTGAACCCGAGAAAGATGAAGCACCTATATTCTGGAGGTATCACTGCCAAATAGAGATAATGGTAGCAGATAAAAAAACAGTGCAAGTCTTAAATGCATACGTAAACCCAAGCCTAAACTTGAAGGCTGTTACTGAGGGCAAACTTAAACCTCAGGGTTCCTGAAGGAGCAACTTGAGACAATCTGCATTTTGCATTTTTTGTTGAGATTGCTTATTACTAATTCAGATTAATTCCAGATATGTAATCTTGTATGGAATGGACAAGAACTGGTGTAATTGGAGTCAGATCATTGGCAATGAGGAGCTGATGGAGTCTCTGACCTGCCATGGTCTATTACAGGCAGCACTGCCTGCGAGTCAGTGAGGAATGCAGGTCTTGAACTTGTGGCCTCTCCTTGAGGATCTTTGGGTGCACACCCTTAACCAGTGGAGACAGCTCTGTGGCAACTGTCTCCCAGAAATGCTATTTTCTTTTGCTTGCAAACATCACTCTTCTTGCATACGTTTACTTCTGGCCAAGAGTGAGGTCATCCTGGCATCCATGGGTAATGGTGATTAAACTCTGACCCAAGTTACTGAAGAATTCCAGTAATATCCTTGAATCACCATTCAACCTCTTCTCTCGTTTCCCTCGAGAGAGCAGTAGTTGAGGAAACTAAGGGCTTAGAGTTTCATTCCATCACTCTTCTATGAAGCTGAACTAGAGTAAGATGGGCATATAACTATCTCCTCTTCCTGCCAAGGGAGTAACGTTGTCTATGGAATAGTCAGCCATCCTCAGTGGTATGGGTGTGGTGTAGGGTAGGGATACCAGATTAGGTCCAAACTACTGTTTGGTTTAAATGTTTGGTGGCACTCACTATCATTGCCATTGGCAGTTTGTTCCAGTGATTTACTCTGTTGGCTACTGAAATTCTCGTCTAAATTTAGATGGCAACCTTGCTGCTGCAGAGATTAAGTCAGCTCAAAGAGCCAGTCTCTGCCACCTTTGCTCATGTTGACTCATGTTTTGTAATACATAGGAACTACTCAGGGTGAGGAAATTAATAAAAACCAGGTCTGGCTGTATATTCACAGTAATCTACATAAGAGATTTGTCTTCTGGCATTCTCTATTTGCCAGAAAAGTAAAGAAAATACTTTCTTTCATTAAAAAGTACATTTATCAATACCTCCAGTTTCAAGTGAGTTATTAGCTTTCCATGGGGTCACAGACAACTAGCAGCTTTCCCTGGGCTGGTTTGATGGGAATTATGAGAATTATATCCACAGAACAAGAAGAAAAAAGGCAGGAGGTGGTTCTGCTTTTACTGGGTTAGCTCCTGGATGATGATTTTTATACTAATATTCTTGAATGACATTGAGTCTTATTCAAGGACCCACAAAATATTCATAAAATACAGTAAAATATCCATATTTCAATGATAAGGAATGCCCTGTAAATTTTGAGACTTCTAGGCTGAAGCACCTGGTACAACTCACTAATTCTGCTTAATAGAATCAACTTGTCTTACTAGCAGCCAGTCCTTGGTAGGTTCATCAAAGAATAACTTTTTTTTCTTCTCTGATTCACTCTAACCACACAGGCAAAAAGATGGTTCGAGGTTCTGCCATCTTGAACAAATTACCAATCTTTCCCTACTCTGTAAGAAATGACCACAGTGGTATTGGTGACACACCACATGGACCAAAAACTGCTTTGACTAGATCTGAAGTTTGATATGTTTTGGCAAGCTAGACATCTGTCTGAATAAACTGCAGAATTTATCTGTGTATCAGCTCCAATAGATAAGTGAAAAAGGCTTTTGCAATGGCTTTTCTCTTTTTGAATGATTTAATGTAACTAAGATAAATACTCTGGGGAATATTTATTAATAATGGAAAGAGTGTCTGAAAGTCTTTAGGATACAGTATACGCTTGCACTTTGATAACAGCTTCTTCCTCAGCTGCATAGAAATAGGATTGACTAAAAAAAGTGATTCTTTGTTTTGAGACGAGTTAAGATCATTACACCAGTTGAACAAAACAGATGATTCATCTGGAAACCGTTCTTATCACTCCAGACCACATAGCTACCAAATTAATACAGGATTTATAAGATCATGTGAAATTTAGTGGTTTTTTTTTTCAGAAAAAAAGGCTTACTTTATGGAATTATGAAGTAAGGAATTTGCTATAACTTTAATATTCTGTGAAAGTAGTGTCAAGATATACAGCAAACTAAAAGTTAAATATTGCTTTTGTTTATAAAATGCCCACAAATACGTATTTTAAAAATTGAGAAATTGATGTTTGGAGTGTTTTAGTCAATGTATGTTTAGGATTAATGTAGGATTGAGTATATATGTATATTTATATAATTTCATATGTAATTTAAAAGAATTATTAGCCTGAAAGGCATTTTTAATCACATTAAAATATTAATAACTGATTTTCTGACTTCAAGATTAGTTTTGATTATGTCATTGCCAAAAGTTACAGAAGCCAGAAGTTGTGGAAACTTCTCTGGAAAGACAGCTAAAGACATATGAAGAACTCATAGCTCTATAATGCCATCAAATTACATATACAGGAAGCTTAGAATTATAACAATAATATACTATGTAGTATTACTGCACACAAGGACCTTCTTACAAGAATATAATTCACCATAATTTGATATATTGTGTCTTGACAAATGGGAACTCTAGTTTTTATTTGCTCAAGTTTTATACATATTATTCTTTAATTATCTTACTTTCAACAAATTTAACCTTTCAAATGTTTTAAGATAAACTTAAACATTCATGTGTCTAAGTTACTCTTAGATCAGAAGAACTATTAAAAGACCATATATATTCAGTCAGCTGAAGCATTTTAAGAAATTTGTATTAGATACCCTCACAGTGTCCAAGAGGCTTTTTAAAAATCTTTTTTCTTCCACCAGTAGACCCACATTATGCAGCAATACTGCTCTTGGACAACTTCTTCAGTACTTGCAAGTGTTTTCCCCCCGAGTACAAGACTTTACTGATAACAGCAGCTTTTATATTGCTTGATAAAGCAAGATTTATTTTGGCTTGCTAGACCTGGACACCGGTAGTGAAACTCCTCAGTAGTCTAGTGCAGCAAATGGGTTGTGTGGACTGGAATGGCTCTTGGAATAAAAATAATTGATTTATTGTCGGCTTTGTTCATACGATGAAAGTATCTTGAGGACTCCAGCATTTATTCTCTCATTCATAATCTAAAGGGATTTATTTTTCATATCTCCTTTACATTTATTGCCTCTTTGAACACCTCCTTAAATATATGGTAGGTTCAGTGGCACTTTTGGTTAAAATGATTTAAACCAGAAGACAAATAGGAAAATAAGAATCTGGAGTATCTTTTGTGCTTATGAGGATTTGAGACTTGTATACGTGGATGCTTGCACAACTTAGAATAGGTCACTTCATGTTACCAGATGTGTTAAAAATAACAATCTCAAAGATGTTTATTTAAGAATCAAAGTTAGTTCATTATTTTGGGTTTACTTTAAGTAAGTAGGCCTTTAAGCAAGCCAGCCTGCTTATTTTGACTGAAGTATCCAACTTTCCTCTCTCCTTGTGAGAGAATAGAGGGTAATCATGCTGCAGCAATGCCAAGCAAGGTCATCAAAATGCTTTCAGAAGGACTTTGCTATTTAGAATATTTTGGAATATGAGTTGAGCCAATGTTTACTTTATACTTTAAAAGTGCCTGTCCTCAAACACCAGATACTTACACAAATGATTATAAATAAAGGAAGAATATAAATAATGACAAAGCCTTTCAGATTAAGCCAGATTCCAAAACATATTAGCCAGCAAGAAGACAAATGTCTTCCAGGAGTTGTATGATTTGCCTTGTTGCCATACAGTTTTCACCTTACTGAGAATTTCAGCAGGTGAAGTTGTTGTGCAGAGTTCTTTAGAAGCTAACAGATTTTGGTGTGGGCCTGAGATGGCTGAGGAGAGGATAATTAGGGGGTGACCCTGTATGGAAACATCACCCCACCTAGTCCCCTCTCTGCAACTGGGAACCTAATAGCGTTAGTAGTCCTGCCAGCTTGAACTGTAGCAGCAACTCAAAGATAATTTCACAGGCTACTAAGTTTCAGACCACACAGGTCACTGAAAGCAGAACTAGTGAATCTCATGTTCAGAGTACCATTTTGTCCCCTAGAATTTCTGCCTGCATCAACCCTGTCTTTCAGTGTGTTTAGGAGAGAAGAGAGACCTTCAGGTGTGACTTGAAGCATCTACACTGTGAGGTTACCTCTCACTATTGTCATAGTAGAGAGAACAATGCTCAGGTAACAAAGTTAGAAGGTGCAACAACAGCCTTCAGTATGAAGCACCAACCTCAGTGTGAAATGCTTGATGCAAGCCATATGAAATACATCCTTCAGCACTCTTTTTTTCCCAGTTTCCATGGAGATGGATCATCTGGTTTCTCATTTTTAACTACAAAATTCTGGAGAGGAACACAAATGAAAATGCACAATAACTTTGATCAATAGATTTTTTTACTCTATTAGAGATACTCCCTGCTCTTAAGAAAAAGACAAGAGATCATGTTGATACGCAAATTCTGACAATGTTTGTTTTCTGTAATTCTGGAATTGAGGCAAATGACTAACTTTGTGTCTTTCTTTTCATGAAATAAAGTTATAAATTAAGTTTGGATCTGCTGAAGTAAATAGCATTGCCCACAATGGATTGGGCAAACTCCACTGGCATCAGAGGAGACAGATTTTATCTGAACTGCAACTAATTTCTTAAAATGAACCAGGGGATGAAAATATACATTGCCCTAATGTGTCTCAGCCACAAGCAAACAATAACAAAACCTATTTGAGCGATGCTGGATAAGCTGTGACAGGGCTGTGAAAGCCATCTCAGTTGTAGAAGCACTGAAATCATGGGAAGTCTCTCACTGTCTCAGCTGTTCGCTTGCTATGTATTATTGCATATATTGTTGCTATTCAGTAATAATATATAGCAAAAATATACTTTATGACTGTCAGCTGAATTAAATGAAGTTGTGGGTTTTAGTTTTTTTTGATTCTGGGTTTCTTGTTCCTTCTTAGTAAGCATCCTCTAACTCTCTGAATCAGATAAGGCATGAAGAGTTTTATCACTGTATTTAGAGTAGGCATCATTTTGGACAGTTATGAATGCATAATATAAGTCATCCCCTACCATTGCCAGTAAAACAGTCTTAGTCTTCTTTATCACTTGTGACAGCCAAAATGGGTTTATTTAAGCTCAGAGATTTAGGATATAATTTTGTTTGTTTTTCTGTTTCTCTAATATCTGGTACTCTGTTACCATAAGTCTACCGGAGTTCACGGAAGTAGAAGCGTACATGCTCCTGGCTTTCCTTAGTACCCTGATAAAGTTAAGAAGCTTTGTTAAAAATGGTAGCATTATGATGCATGTTCCTGGTCTTGGAAAACAAGAATTAGATGTACAGAAAATGGATTAACAGGCTAAATTCAGGTAAAAAACTAACAGAAAGTGAAATCTACTTTTTTTTTTTTTTAATAAATGAAGTACAACTAAAGCAAGCAAACCTGGTTCAAAGTATGTACTTAGTTTTTGCCAAAATTTCTCCAAATGACAAAGCAGCCAGTTTGACTTGTGAAGTCTGGAGGAAAGCCAAGGCTCTGCAATGTTATTACATACTACTACAACTTTTTCAGCCTACCATCACCTATTGTAATGTGGCATATTCATGCCTGCAAAGTTGGTGGGGGAGGTTTTCTATTTTTATACCCATGTAATATATGTCCTAGGCATAAGCATCTTCACTTAATTTTTTTTTTTTTTTCTTGGTTCATTCTGTGCATGACTATGGGACTGTTTCTTGAGGTGGAGGAAAGATATCAAAACAGGGGAAAGGTAAGAGTATTTTAAACTGCAGCAGGAAGATGAGTTGGAGGAGGGGGGGGCAACTTACTCTCCTGGGACAGGGATAGAAAGATTTTCTTTGCCAGCCAGTGAGATCATTTGTGTATTGTGAGCCTGAATCTACTTGGAGAAATGCACCTTGTTCTGTTTCCATGAGGTCTAGGAACAAAAGAAAAAGAAATTGCATACTTAATTTTCACTGTTCCTGACACACTTTTCCTGTATTCCATGAAATCAAAATTTTTTTAACTGGGGAAAGGCATGAGTTCAGCTTTCTGCCAAATCTGAAGCCTTAAAAAAGGGAGAGGAGGAGAGAAGGGGAGCTGATTCATTCCAGCCCAAAAAAGAATTTGACTGTATGTAACAGCTGGACAATCTATTATATTTTTACACTTGGACAGCCTCAGAAGTGTCCAAAAATAATAATGCAGTGTGGGCATTCAATGAGTATGAGAAATTTTTACCCAAAAGTGTAAAGAGGGAGAGGAAAAATTACAAGTATTTTTAAATGAGATTTCACATGAAAATACTGTCACAAATAGTTACTGCATGGCAGCAGTGATAAACTAATGCTAGAGGACAGCAATTATGAACATCACACTAACCTCTAATAGGTGCCAAATGAAACCTCTAAATCAACATCTGCCTTCAAGGCTGCATGTTCCCAAAAGGAGTATCTCTTCTTCTACTCTTATCTCCTGCTCCATCCTCTTTTACCTGCCAACAGCTGTGAAGGCTGGCAAGTTGCCTAGAAGGATCTGTGTAGTCTAAATTAAAGAGGCATGTTAATTTGAGGAGACTTCTTCAAGCCTCTAGAAGGTGGTGGATATGCCGTAATTCTGCCTCATTCATGATCTTCTTGTGAAGAGATCCTCTTTCAAACATACATATATTGAGACACACCTGATAGGCCAAGGTTGTTTTTTCTGTTCTCCAGATTAACTCTCTATTATCTGAGCAGTTGCTGGCAATATGGCACTCAGGACTGTACCCATGCACTGATTTAATTTATTTTTCTGGCCCATGATTCCATTGACAATATTGATATGAAGTATCTTTACAAAGGCAGGGATAACTGCTCTCATTTTGGAGAATATGTCTGGAGCCAGAGAAGGTGCAGCCAGGATGGGAATGACAAGTCCTCAGTGATCAAGAAGTCCTTTGGGCACAATTTAGGGCAGCCTTGACACTATTCTAACCTAGAGTATAGGAAGGTAAAATGTCTTCCAGCTGCCTGCTGGATCTGGAAGCAAGAAACATCAGCAGCCTTCCCCTGTGAGGCCCTGCAGAAACTGTATGCAGTAGTAGGGAGAGCTGCTTCATTTTAAAGGGACAAAATCTGGGAAATTTTAGAAAAGTTTCAGAAATTAATTGCTTTGGGTTTTGAGGTTCAGAAGAAAACAAGAGATGGAAACCCTTTGGAAAAAAGGAAAAGGGATTGTGTGAACCTGAGTTTAGCTTTCTAAAATTTCAGACTCCACCAGGGAGGTCTATGCAGGATTGCAGACCCAAGGGAACAGCAAACCCTGTTGGCTTAAACTGGCTTTCCTGCCAGCTCACTAAGACAAGTGGGAAGTCTGAGGTTTGTAATCTTCTTTTAAGTTTTCTCTGGACTTAAGTTGCTTAGAGTATGTTTGCTTGTTCCCTTCCCCCTACCTCCCCACCATTTAATAGGAAAGCCAAGGATAAAACGTTAAGTCTCTCCTCTCTTATTAAAATACCCCAAAACAAGTACAGAACAGAGCGGAGAGAAATAACCCCAGTGACCACTAGCCAAAACTCACAAGTAGTATGTACATATCTGAAATAGTTGGTGCACTCGCATAGGAAATCGCTGGATATTTTACACCTCTTGCAGCGGTTTAGTAACTGGCTGTGGAAGCTCATTCCCCACTTGAGAAAGTCATGAATTATACAGTTTTTACATCTGTTGAGCATGTTGTGCTTCTCAATCATCCAACTATACTGAGCCCTAAGTTTTCAGCCTTCACAATGAGATCACTGTTTTCAAGCACGTTCTAGTGGCATTTTGTCAAGCCATGTTTTCAGGATGGGGGCAGGGAGGGAGGAACAAAAGTATACTGCTGTTTCACAAGATTACAATCTACTTTTCAGTCTACATAAAACTGCAACTGACCCATCAACAGGAAATATTCTTTGTTTACTACTTTTTCTCCTCCTTGAAATGTCCTGACTGTTGGGAAGAGGAGTGTAAAAGGGAGGAGTATGTTTTTCACTTTGGTTTTCAATACCTGATAATCTAAAAATTAAACAAACCCCAAAACCCCCAACTCAACCAAACCCACCTGAAAACAACAAAACAAAGCCAAAAAACTCTGGCTATCGTTAATCCTCCTCTTTATTTATTTATTTCACTGTGTGAACATTTTTTTTTCCTTCAGCTGCATGGTGCTTTGAGTGAAACTGCTATTAAACAAGGGCTGATCAGGCAAACCCTATCACAGCGATTAAAAGAGATGTAGTATTTTAATTCTGCTTAGGCACAGGCATAAGGAAATTATATACACTAATTAGCAGATTTTAAATCAAAGTATTCTAGCTTTATAATAGCAAGAGGCAGACTCCCTAGACCTAATAACAAACAACTTGGGAAGGTGCAAAGAGGGAAAACCTTTGTAGAAATTGTCCATGGATAATCTATTGCAGTGAAGAAAACCAGAGAAATTAATACGTTTATCTTGAGTCACCCAGGACTCATTGTGATCCCTCCAGGCTGAACAATTCACAGGCAAATAATTTTTTGCTCTGAATAGGTTTGATCACTGCCATATAAAGATTTACTTTTTTTCTATATGTGGTCACTCATCATTTAAACAAGTCAGCCATGGTAATACTTCACTGGCCAAAATTCAAATGCAGAGAACACAAAAGCAATATATGTGATGAATGTTGACTACTCGATGCATAGGAGCAGCTTAAGGTTTTATGCATCCTTCGTATTAGCTTTTTGGTTTTGGACTAAAGTCCATGTGCTTGTATATTTTACATCATTTGAAAAAGGGGAATAGGCATTCTCATCTAAGTAGATAACAAGCATGGCACTAATGGAAAGGTGCTGAAAATGACAGCCTCATGTAAAATAAGCTGGACTAGCAGTCAGATCAAAAATGTTTCTGTATTCTTGCTGCGAAAGCATCCAGAGAAAAACCCTCTAAAGGCAAAAAAATTTCTAAAGCACTTAGACCCACAGTGCTTAATTCAGGTAGTCTAAGTGACTGTAATTCATATGTTTTCCCAGTCCTGTGAGTGTGTGGTGCCAGCTGGGCCCAGCTGGGCTGTGGAAGTGTGAGGAGGGAAAAGCTTGTGTCTTGGGACAGATGTCAGAGCTGGCTGCCGTGTATGCTTTCCCCATTGCCCAGAGCTGTACAGAGGAATAGGCAGGGAAGAAAGCTGGTCAAACAGGAGCCAAAGACATTGCTACAGAGACCCTACTTGCCCACTGAGCCACAGTGCCCACTGCTTCTTGCTGTTCCCTGAGCATGCCCTAAACCCCTTCCTGAAGTGCGCACATCAGCCATGGCTGCTGCTTTGTGGCCATGTTGACCAGTTCAGAGAATTGTACTGACTCAAGGACTAATCCTGACGGAGATCTCACTTAAGTTAGGCTGAGTGGAGTTCACACCCTCCAGCAAAACCTGACCACTTTCAGCAGCTTTCTCCATTAATCTCAGAATAAGCCCCAATATATGTGGACTGGAGAAACTGAACTGCCATCTCTTAGCCCATGTCTATAATACACCTCTTTTTTATTTCTCTTTTTTATTCTTTTATCTTTTTTTTCTACACCTTCTTTTCTTTCTCTTTCCCTCCTTTCCCCACCCCCTCTTTTATGTCTTTTATGTTTTTATGTTTCTCTTCTTTCTAACCCCTCTTACTCCCTGCCCCCACCCCTCCCCCACTTCTTTTTCTTCTTTTCTTTTTTTTTTTTTAAATCTTTTGGCTTATTACCATATTCTAGTTAAGCTCAGCAGAGAAATATTTAAAAGGATCAAAGACAAGTTGTCTTTATCCCGCTCTGGGGTGCGGTTATAGCACTTCTGGTGGTAATCAACACTGTGTAGCTGAGAATCCTCTTCAGCAGGCTGGGCACCAGGTTTTGTCACTGCAACTGCCAGCCCCTAGTAAGGGTTCAGGGCTGCACAGCTGTGACAATGGCCCTCACACGGGGCTTGTTCTAATAACAGGGCACACTGTTACACAGAGTGCTAGTAACCACAGTGTTGATCCATGGCTACCTAAACTATCTTGGCCTGCAGAGCAAGAAATTGCACACCGGCAGTTTCCACAAATGCACTGGAGAGTGTTGACTTGTTACTACCCAATAGTGTGACTGTGGAAGCAAGAGCTATGCCAATGTGTAGAAAGTATCACTTTTTGGGCACAATATTGTCGTAGTTAAAGTTCATAAAAATGCTTGTCTACATGCAACTAAACACGAGCTGTATGTTGTTTATATTTTAATTAAATAAGCATATCCCTTTCCATATAGAACAAGGCACGGCTGAGTTCTCTGTTGGTTCAAACTGCTATAGCTAAGTGTCCTCATACTGTATTTAAGTTTTGGCTACATAAGCTTGCTATGGGATACTGATTAATCTTCTAAGATCTCTGGTGCCTCTGCCTTTTCTGTTTAGATCATAACATTCACTCTTTCCACTATATGTATGGACAATACCCTGACCCTGGTACGATTTCTTTATCCTATTGCAAAACATCCTCTGTACCCAGTTTTGCCAGGATGTAAAAATACTACTAAAAATAGGGGGAAAAAAAAAAATCTGTGACTGCTCTTCTATATCAATCATATCATCTGAATGTAAACTGATGTGTAAAAGTCAAAACTGCCTGGAAAAAGTATCCCAAAAGGATGAAGCTCATCAAATAAATTGACTGTAAAGAACTAAACTATATTTTGTAGTTTTAGTACTAATATTAACATTGAGCTCAACCACTACAGCAGTTTAGAAAAGGGATATGGAGACTTGAGGTAGAAGGGGTCTACAGGCTAATATTAGCTGCACTGTTTTGTTTCAGAACACTAACAAAGAGGATGAGAAGCTAAAACATCTTTGGTATTACCACTTGCATGTTAAATTGGTTTCCCTCCTTGAAGATATTTTCTGCATTGTCAGAGGAAGGAAACAGCAGCTGTGAAGTCAGGCTCCTCTCATGCCGACCACAGAGCGTCCCCCCCCTCCCCTGGAAATCTATCCCAGATGCGGGAAAGACTGAGCAAGGTTTTCAAAGTGGACACTCAGCATATGGGAGGGCATATTTTAGAAACTAGAAAGCCTTGGATAATCTCAACAACTCTCAGTACTTGAAGCGGTTCTTTAAGAAAATCTGCTCTGAGGCTGTCAATGTTGTGAAATAAAGAGCTATATGTCTTCTTCCTGTCTATGTGGAAACAGAGTTTAAAACTAGCCTGCTGAAAGCCTCTTTTTATATGTTGTCTGCATGCTTGCTGGGAAGCAGAAGCAGTAAATGCTGGGTCTGGAGGAACAGTGAGCTGAGGTAGTGAGCTATCTATGAGGAAGCAACTGTCTTAGACCAGCCTCTGAGACAACTAGGCCTTTTCTAGCTCTCTGGTTCTGGAAGGTGCTCCAACTCCTCTGCCCAAAGCCATAGCTATTATAACTGGGGTTGTTTAGAAAATCGTAAGCATTTTCTATATAACAGAAAAACTCAAGAAATGTGTTGTTTAAAAATATTAACAGAAAGGTTCAACTAAAACAACTGAACACCTAGAAGTTCAGCTTTACTTTCCAATTTCTGAAAATGTTTTGATAAAATCTTGGCTTTTAGAAACACAGATGAAAGAATTTGGGCTCACATAGACAAAAGCTATAGACAAAAGAGAAAAACCTGAACAAAGCACAGTATCTCCAAAAGTATCCATTTCAGGAGAGTACTTTTCCTCCTTTTACTGAAAAATGTTTTGATTGCATAAAATGTGACAACCTGCATTTATTGCACTAAGTATAGAAAGTTAACACAGAACACCTCAGCTCTGCCATGGCTGCTCCTAGTGAATGGGCTTTCTCTGTACCCACTCGGGAACAAAACCATCAAGTCAATGCGGCTTTTGGTGTGCTGCACAGCCAGCAGTAGATACAAGCTGAAGAAAAAGAAATGAGGCAGGTGTATAAGGAGCAAAAGAAAGAACAATAAAAGCAGCCACTGGGACAAGGCTAGATCAGCTGAGAAAGAAGATTATCCTTCAGGTAGGAAGTAAATTACAGGGAGAAAGGAGAGAGACAAAACAAGGTCACATGCTTAAAGGAAAATGTGTGCTTGCTGATTCCTGAGCTTCAGTAATAGACTTGTGTTCTCTAGTCCTCCACTACAGCTATCTTTTTAGTGCTCTAATTTCTTGACTCACTAACTGATAAACAATTTTAATGACATGGTACTAGGAATGTTTTCTGAAGAGCTTTTCATATTTTCTGTCTTCCAGTGTTGTAGCAAATTGCAGTTATTTAGGCACAGCTGCTGCCTGCTCCAAGCATGCTTATGGTGTCAAGGTAGGCTGTATGTTCAAATCTGAAGGTCGGGTCACAGAGCTCCTGCCATCAGTTACACTTGTTATTTTCTTGTACAACGTGCACTTTATTCTTCTTCACAAACAATGGATTGAAGCTATACCCTTATTTCAATTTACGTCAGCATTGGATGTAAGTGGAAATATTATATCTCATTGTAAGTGGGGACATTTATTCTTATATTTGGTGTTGTCTCTCTATCACAGATATATTTCATATCTGACCTGCACACAATATAAAAAAATTGTATTAGGAATAACTCCTTTCCTTGGGTTTCACAGCTGGAAGCAATAAATCTTTTCTATAAGCCATACCCAGGCATTCCTAGGGACTTAGAATCAGGAGGGTGCTGCAGTTCTCCAGTAGCAGAATGGGTTTTGGTAGAAGCGTTCTGCTTTGCCTTTCATATTCAGCAAGGACAAGGACTGCCTTTTTGAAAACTGAACTGCGTGTTAGAAACTTTTGCTCGAATAGTTCATAGCAGAGTTCAAATACAGTGCTCAACAAACATTAGCTTTGCTGTTGTAGCCTGCTGATTGAGAATTACACTTCCAACAGTCATTTAAACACAAACTTAACTAGAGATATTCTTTTAGTCTAATACAAAGACACTCAGACCATTACCATAATGATAGAAAATTATGTATAATCTGGGAAAAATTGTTATGATTGTGCTTGATTAGAATACATATTTAAATGCATTAGTGAGCATTAAGCATTCAAATGGGTCTGCTAAGTCTTATCCTCTCTGTTACTATAGGTCATCTCTTATTTGGTTTGTACTTGGTACAGAACTTTTCAGCACCTTCTGGGAGGTGGGTCACTCATCTTTTTGGAAAGACTTCATTCTGTGTTGTTAGTACTATAGTACTGGTAACTAATCTGTGAACAGTATATTTCTTAAAGGTGAAATCATATGAAGGATTCTGCTTTTAGCAATGTGTGCTTTGAGTTGATCCTGTTCTTTTTAAGTCTTGTTTCTTCCATATCTTTTGAAATCTTCACTTTGCCATAGAGTCGAAATGTGATGGAATACTGAACTTAAAGGACACAAAGAAACCTCTTTTTTATGAAGGATTTTCAGCCTGCAAGGTCTGGACACTGGGAGTAGATCTAGGAAATCTCTTCTAAACTGGAAATAGTTCAGTAACACAACAGTACAGTTTATCATGTCTTAACACTATATTTCACTAGGTCTTGCTTACTTGACCCTCAGTTTCAGAGGACAAGGCACTTAATGGCATTAAAATTTAAGTAAAGTGAAGTCTAGAAATAAAGAGTGTATTTTGACAACCGTCATCTAAGTATAGTCGATTCCGTCAAAAAAGAAAAACCCAGAGAAAAGAGCTGTTTCTCTTTATTCACAGTTCTTTGAGTTTTTGTCTTTTCACTTAGCAGTTTTAAGTTCAAAAACTTAATACCTTTTCCAGAAAAAAAAGCCCACAGTATTGCAACAGGAAAAAACCCATGTCCTTTATAATGGAACACCTATTCAGGATATCAATGGGTAGATGAGCCTTTCATAAAAGCATAAGGAAAAAAAAAAAGGAGAACTGTGCTTATCATTTGTAGGAACACCTCCTAGAGAAATTACAAATAAGGGCAGCTCTGATACTGCATACCATTTCAGTCACTTCTACCAAATATATAGGAAAGGATGTTGAGCATGCTTATGATCTGGATTAAATCAGGAAGGTCATCTAAAGACAGATTTAGATCTAAGAAGAACTAAGAGTTAGTAAATTCACTTTAATCTTGCCTGTAGTACAGTACAGCTTGATAAAGAATGTCATTTAAGGGACTTCTGAATGCTGCTGCTCAGAAAATAAATCTCTTCAGCACGTTAGCTTTAGTGTGACATAAGCGCCAACTAAAGAATGCTACGTACAGGGCCCTTTTCCAGAATAAGGCCCTTCCATTAACATTCAGAACCGACATTCTAACAGTCCTCTGTAATGATTCTCTAAGTACAAAGAAACTGCCTTATAAAATTGCCAAAATCATGGATATAATGAGTTATTGTCGCATACTAGACTGTTAAATTGGTCATACAAATAAAAATGAAGTTCTGCACCTAGATCTGTAGAACATTTGGAGCACAAAATAGATCAAGCTTAGTTACATGAATTTAGGTTTTCTTTCCTTCATATTCTTTCAGGCTCACACATGTTTGCACATATGCCATGTGAGTACGATAAAGCAGAGCTAAAAGTTAAAGTAGTAGTTATTCTGCCTTTTTTTTTTCCTGGCCAAAATTAAAATTTTTCAGTCGTACTTGGACAAGATGTTGTTTCTTTTAGCTTAGGCTTTCATTGTAGTGACATCTTATCTCTGCTAAATAATTAATCCTTGAGTGCATTGAAACTAAGGCTTGCCTACATAGATGGTCTCAGTCAATGAAAAGTTATAGGGTTGATTTAGGAATTAGGTGATGCAAACTTATATACTCTGTTATTCAAAGCATGTAAGGAGTTGCTCACTGTTGTCCTTTCTCACTTAAGCAGCAGTGAATCTATGAACAGTAATAATATTAAGTATTCAATATGGCTTCAATTCTGTTTCCAACTTTGCAAGCCAACTAATTTACACTTATGTTTTAGATGTGTCAGTTTTTGCATTTTCTCTGCCTAAGAGTTGTAGCCATCTAACTAAATGCTAACATTCAGTTAGAAATATTCATCAATCTGCTGACACTCAGCAGCCACATTTTGCTTGGAATCAGACTGATAGCTCTTCTGAGGAAGACCCCTCCAATGAGAACAGGAGACCTTCAATACCTAACAGAGTGTACTCACATCCTCTCTGTTGAAGTCATTAAATGATAATCACCAGAAACAGGATCAAGTACTGGGTACCCTGGGTACCCAGCTCCCTGAGCTGGAAGAAAGGGATGTGGATCAGAATGAGACCTCCATGATCAAGGAGGAAATGGTTAGTGACCTGCTACATTGCTTAGACATACACAAGTCTATGCGGCTGAATGGGTTACACCCAGGAGTATTAATGGAGTTGGCAGCTGTGCTCACCAAGCCACTTTCCAAAATTTATCAGCAGTCCTGGCTAACCGAGGAGGTTCCAGTTGACTGGAGGTTAGCAAATGTAACACTCATCTCCAAGAAGGGCTGGAAGGAGGATTTGAGGAACTACAGACCAGTTAGTCTGACCCCAGCGCCAGGGAAAGTTATGGAGCAGATCATCTTGAGTGCCATTATGCACTATATACAGGACAACCAGGTGATCAGGCCCTGTCAGCATGGTCTCATGGAAGGCAGGCCCTGCTTGATCAACCTGATGTCATTCTATGACAAGATGACACACCTAGTAGACAGGGGAAAGGTTGTAGATGTTATCTTCCTGGACTTCAGTAAAGCATTCAACACTACTGCCCACAGCATTTTCATTAAAGAAATGGCTGCTCGTGGCTTGGATGGGCATACACTTCACCGGGTAAAACACTGTCTGGATGGCCGGGCCCAGAGAGTGATGATGAAAGGAGTTAAATCCAACTGGCAGGCAGTCACAAGTGGTATTCACTAGGGCTCAGCACCGGAGCCAGTTCTGTTTAACTTTTTTCGAGGGCACCCTCAGTAAGTTTGCAGATGACGCCAAACTGGGCAGGAGTGTTGATCTGCTTGAGCATAGGATGGCTCTACAGAGGGATCTGGACAGCCTGGATTCATGGGCTGAGTCGAGTGGTATGAGGTTCAACAAGGCCAAGTGTCAGGTCCTGCAGTTGGGTCACAACAACACCACGCAACAGTACAGGCTTCAGGAAGAGTGGCTGTAAAGCTGCCTGGTGAAGAAGGACCTGTGGCTATTGGTTTACAGCTAGCTGAATGTGAGCCAACAGTGTGCCCAGGTGGCCAAGAAGGCCAATGGCATCCTGGCTTATATCAGAAATAGTGTAGCCAACAGGACTAGGGACATGATTATCTCCGCTAGGGACTGGTTATCACCAGTACTCAGTACTGGTGAGACTGCTCCACCAATGCTGCCTTCAGTTTTGGTCCCCTCACTTCAAGAAGGACACCGAGGTGCTCAAGTGTGTTCAAAGAAGGACAACTAAGCCAGTGATAGGCCCAGAGCACCAGTCTTATGAGGGGTGGCTGAGGCAACTGGGGCTGTTTAGCCTTAAAGAAAAGGAGGCTAAGAGGAGACCTTATTGCGGTCTACAACTACCTGAAAGGAGGTTGTAGAGAGGTGGATGTTGGTCTCTTCTCCCAGGTAGCAAGTGATAGGACAAGAGGAAATGCCTCAAGTTGAGCTAGAGGGTATTTAGGTTGGATATTAGGAAAAAAATATTAACTGAAAGGGTTATCAAGCACAGGTACAGGCTGCCCAGGGAAGTGGTTGAATCACCATCACTGAATGTGTTTAAAAGTCATGTAGATATGGTGCTTAGGGACAGAGTTTAGCAATGGACTTGGTAGATTTAGTTTAGTGGTTGGACTCAATGACCTTAAAGATCTTTTCCAACCTAAACAATTCTGTGATTCTATGTTAAGTAATGATATTAAACCAAGCCCATAGATCTACCCATTACTCAAAATCCTCTGAGGCTACCAGAGGGTAGCACAGACTTCATCAGGCTCTTGATCATGCTTAAGAAGACTTTGGTCTCAAAAATATTACTACCAGCAAAAACTGTACTGTACCACCCAGCTATTCTTCAGCTAGCAATAGCAATATCCTTGTCATATGAATGTTAGTGGGCAAGGAGTGGGACGTTACAGCTGTCTGCTTCTTGGGCCAATTGAAAGCCACCCTAAGATGATTTTCTGAAGTATACTAAAGCAATGTGCTTCTTAACACTCTTCTTGATTGCACTGTAACTAATATGTTTTAATTAGGCATCAAATAGATTGCTGCTTGCTCCCAGTGTATTAATCTTTTGACAGTATCTCCAAAGCAGCAGCTGCGTCAAGCTGATTTTATTTTCATGGTAAAGGTGTATTAGAAAGGAGAAAAAAAAAAAAAACAAAACCAACCAAACAATAAACCCACCAAAAAACAGTCCTACCTTTGCTAAGACTGCATTTGCTGTGGGGTGAAACTTGATAATCTATAACAACAGAAAACACTGGGTGGGGGGAAAGCATGACGCATATCCTGAGAGTAATAATAAAATATGCCCAGTTTATATGGTTAATCTTCTCTGTAGGCTTGCTCTGCAAATTTAAGGAAGATTAAATTTCAGATATGCTGTTTCTTGTTTTTTCTGGCAACAATAAACTTCAGTTTAGAGGAGGAGGGGGAGGGAGAGGCTGAGTGGGGAGAAAGAGCCACAGTAAAGTGTCTGCTGTCCATGTAGTTTTGCCAGACTGCTGTCTCAATTGAGAGCTGTGATCGAGATTTATTGGGCTTAAAATATGAAACAGACCTTTCATGTTGGAATTCTAAATATCTTCTTAAGCAGTAGTGAGTACCACCAAATGCTTAAAGGCAGCACACCAGAGTTCAAACCCACGCAATGGTTTCTTCACTCTTGTGAACCAGCCGATTGTAAGAATCTTGTTCTATCTTCTAGTTTTTGAACGTTGGAAAGAGTATGTTGGATGTCATCATCATAATCTGAAAACCACTTTGGCTTTTTATATTAGATTTTTGCTCAGATGGTCAAAATTGCTAGTATTTGAACACATGCATTGAATGGGCAGGTTTATCACTTAGGTTAATAAAGAATATGCTTGAATGTATGCAAGATGTTTGCGTCTTGGTAGCACATTTTATTAAACTCTTAGTTATGTAGTGGCAGCAGGAACAACTTAGAAAAGATCTAGACTATTTGTTTCATGCCATTTTGCCAGCCTCCTTTTCCTCTGTTGTGCCAACAGCTATGTTCTACAGGAAAAATAAAACTGTCTCCTGGAGAAATAAAACCAGAGCCAGTTTTCCGTGTGGACCTCAGGGGTCAGAGAGCAAAATCCAAAATCTGTCTTCTTTCACTGCTTTTCCATCATTATGTTTTAAAAGTTTATTCAGAAGAATGCATCTTCTCCTTCAGCTTAATCAGGAGGCACAGCAATGAGAATATACTAGGACTGTTAGGGTGTACATTTTCATTTACGCTGGGATCTGACCAGACTCCAAGTCTGGTAGCAGTTAGTTTGAATTTTTGGTATGAAATCAGTAGATGTGATCATTGCAGAATTTATTTTTTTAATAGAGTTTCAATCAGCAGTTGGAGCCTGGATGGTTGTTTTTTGATGTCTTAAATGAAATGGGTCTTCAGTAGCATTTCAATGAATGATATGTGGACCAAACAACATATTGAGTGTCCATTGCACATATGCTTAAGGACTTTGTTTTCACCAGCTTTCCCAGTGGCACTACATAAGGGAGAAAACATAGGAGAGCAAGTACTAGAAGACATGTCTTCTTGGGTTGAAAAAAGTACCATGAAGATTATGGCAGTGTTATTCAGACCATTTCTTGCTTAAACTTAGAGAATGCATGGAACCCAAGGACAATTTAGAAGTGCTGTGTTCCTCTTATGCATTAGAATTTTGCACCAAGCTTGTAGCACACTGGTGCACTGTAGTTTGTCTGTGGAAAAATGGTGAGTTGAATTTAGATTTGCTTAAAATGGCTTGAGATTATTTTAGCTGAAGGATGATGATACTTCTGAAGCTGACTAAAATCCTGTGAAGGATCCTTAACTCTGAAGTTCACTTGCCACTGCTGCTCCAGAGCCCAGATTTGTTAACATTCCAGGCATGCAGCAGAACTCATAATTTACACAGTCTTCTGAGTCGGAGCTGTTTGAAGAGTGATTAAGATTGAATGAGTTCATTATAATTGTTGTTTATTTTAAGCAGTTATATATATCTTCTAGTTTGGATAGTCTTCATTGGGCAGGTCATTTATGGTTTTGCATTGTGAGCTTTATTCCTTTCTTTATTTGCAGTTGTTGGGCCAGATTTAGAGCATTGCCCTCATTAACTGGACAAAATTTTCTCCGTGCAGTATGTACTGCAGTTTCATCTGTCATAAGTGGTATTTGAAGTCATAAGATAAAATTATCTGGTCTCTCCAGAATGAGCATATGGTTTTCTTTGTACCCTACTTTACATGCTGCTTCTTTCAGGCTACAAAAAAAGCACTGTTTAATAGTTAGCAAATTTGATTTGAATAAAGAGACCATGAAAATTCTTAGCTTCTAATGGTTCTTCTGTGAATGCTGTAAGAATGGTGAAATATGAGTTTTCTATGCATAATAAGTGCTGTAGATGTGCTGCATTATTCACACCTCATTGCTGGAGGAGGGCTTAAGGTTCGCTGCAAAGAAAATAATAAGTAAATGGCAAGGAAAATAATAAAAAAAAGTGACAAAACTCTGCATGAGTTTGTTTTACTCTCAAACGTTTTATGCTCAACAGAATAGCTGGTGGTTCAATTATTGATCCAAAATCTTAGGTATGGAATAACTAACATACTTTGGAATCATTGCATTCCCCTATTCAATGACCCTGATCCACTTTTCATTTCTTGTATAATGTAGGCTGCATGGCACTATAGCTCCACAGTAGGATGACATTTGCATTGGCAGCAGTAGGATTCCTGGATATAAGAAGAATGACAATAGCCAGTGTGGGAAGGAATGGGTGACAGTCAAGACACTAAACAGATGTAAAATATCTTGTCATTCTTCTTAACAGCTGTCAATCACAGGTTCTTACTAAACAAGACACCCCTGAGGGTGAGAGCTGGCTACTCTGTTGTCTTATCTTCACAGAAGCTTCCCAGCAGGATGCATGGTGGGACAGCTTACCTGGGAAACCCAGACTTCTGCAACATATATATTTTAGACAAGTCTAAAAACAAACAAGTATGGAAAGTGGGAGCTCATTTTCCAGAGAAGGCCACTTGGCACTTGGATGGCCTCACTGGAGAACTAAACACAATGGAATTAGCATCCAATTTGTATCAATTCACACTAGGGTCAGATCAGCTCATGTTATCCTATTAACTTGCAGCAGTTAGAGAAACACAGAGATGTGTCTGTGTTCTGAAGACCAAGACAAAGCCTTGTTATGCTTTTTTTTTTTTTTCTGTTTCCCTCCAATGGGATTACAATAGTCCCTGTTGTCTGTCTTTGTCTCAGTACTCCTTGATTGACAATACCCTGGGAGATGTCACTGTCCTTGCTCCATGCATTGTAATAGCCTAGAGTACCAAGGGTGCTTTACAACCTTCGTCCTCTTTTTTTCAGGTGTTATAAACGTCTGTCATTGCACCACAATGACGATGTCTTGTTGAGCTTACATGTCTGAGACTCTATCAGTCAGTGTCTGAGGGAGATGCAAGAGAAAACTTTAGGTAGTGACATGAATAGAGGGCAAAGAAATAGGGCAACTTTATTATGGACCATCATCAGAAAGTAGCATGTGTGGAATGTCAATTTAATAATAGAATTGACAGCTTTTCTCTGGTTTCCGCAATGCCACAAGTGTTTCTTTGACAGTTTAAAAAATAGGCCCTTTGTAGCAGTCAGTGAGGGGCACTACATAACATTTGTGAATGCCCTGCATAACTGAGATTCCCCCAAATGCTACTATCCTAAGCCCGGTCCCAAGAATCCTTCCGCATTGATTAAGGGTAGTGGTGTATGGAGACCTGGTGAACCTAAGCAATGTAAAATATGACGTACAGTAGCCGGGAGGATGCAGCACAGCAAAAAGATGCTGAGTTACCATTCTGTCAGGAGGGAGTTTCTAAATCATAGAGGATGCATGTATCATGGTAAATGTTGCTACATAACTGGCTCAAAATGTTCAGATTTCCAGTGAAAATTATTTTTCCATTTCTTATTGAACAAGCATTCAAAGAAAGCTTCCACTTGCTCACCATAGAAAAATACTAGCGTTTAGTGAAACATTAGAGAACCATACCTATTCCATTTTTCAACTAAAAGTGACAGAAATTAAAAAGCAGGAATTTACGTGATTTTCCCCTTATTTCTTTTTATCTGGGGAAGAAATTCTAACTAGTTTCTCTGCTTTTGTGATCATGAGTATAGCTGTTTTAGAAAGCAAGGAACATAGTCTGGGGAATAATATTGCTCCTCTACAAGCTGAAAACAAGAATAAATTAGAGATGTCTCTCTTTTTAATGTGTTCTTTACATTGTTGAATTTGACATGAATTATCCTAGCAGAGGACAAGACATATTTCATAATCTGTTTACAATTCTAAAAGCATTAACTTCAACTTTTTTTTTTTTGTTACAACTCTGAAACGACAAATAGATATCACACCTTTATTTAGGTGTCAACAGAGTAATTTTTCTTCCTCTTCTGAGGAACAAAATCATTCTAGTAAAGAAAAAGATGACTCCACAGAATGGAAAAGGGAACAAAATGAAAACTTTAAAGTCTGCATGTCAGAAAGTGTTTTTTATTCCTTTTTTTTTTTTCCAAAAAATTGTATGCTAGATCATTCATTTTAAACATTGGACCTTTCTACCAAGGCTAAAAATTAAAAAAAAAATATACCTATCCACCAAATATTTCCAAAAGAGAGCAGGAAACATCACAACCATTAAATATACATAAAGAAAGAGAAAAGGAAAACACAAAGCATCATTTTATGGGAATAAACCAGTGGTTATACTACTGGAGCATACGATCTAGTCTAAAGGGCATATAAATGATGCTGGTAATAGAAGTTTACACTGCACTGTAAGTAGATATCTACATAGATGATGCCTCATAGCATAATTTACCTTTTTCATGGGTATGAGCTTTTAAATTAATATTGGTTTATAAGTTTGGACAGCTTATTTGCCTGTAAATCTAAGGAGAGAAACATCCAACTAGCTTTTACTAATTTTCCCGTAACAGTTCTCTAATACATGTTGACAAATAAATGGCAAACATATAACTAGGTTCAAAAGAAAAAAAAAAACATTTCCTTGGCATTTGTTGTTTTTGTAAAACCAGTTCTACTTCACAGATGCAGTTGACAGTCTGACTGAATTTGAAAAGAGGCAAAGTCAGGGAAGATGCATCAAGTTTGAGATCCCTTTTACCTCCATATGAAAAAGCTAAGCAAGCAATACTTATTTATTCCCAGTGATGCATTCAAAAGAAAAGAGATAATTGAGTGTTAAAACATTTTTATTTTTAATGAAAATTCATTTGTTGGCAAGATCTGCAAAAGAGCCTTAAGTTATCCTCCTGTGGCTATTTCATGAGGAAAATAACTACTTGTCTCTGTTGTGAGATACCCCAATTTCTCAAATGCCAGACATACATACTCTAAGTCAGAATATTTGGTAACTTCTAAAATTTTTATCTGAGTAGCATTTAGACTTCAGATAGAAAAACAACAGCTTAAGGATTTCTTCACTCTTCTGAAAGGAAGGAATCTTTCAATGCCTCTGTGGTGTCACAAGTTACTAATAAGTGCAGTTTCTCTTCCTTCTTGTATCAAGAAATTATGATTATGCATTATGAAAGAGAAGTCATCCATTACCTGGTTCTCAGAAGTTAACATGAATGTTCTTCTTTCTCTGGTTCTTTCATTTATTATAGTTTAGAATTAGAATATTAGTACACTTGTCAAATGTAAAGTGCATCATTTGTTTTCCTTTTAAACATTCAGTATTTTTTAAGAGAAAGCTTAAGTCAGACAAGCTTAGCTCAGAATAAAGGCATAGCATAGCATTACAGTGCTGTCACTACTAGGAGCTGAACCATGGCCAGTTTAGGCAGTATTATATCATCGGAACTAAACTGGTTTCCTGTCCCCTTGAGAGAAAGTCTTCAAAAAAGAGAAAGAAGAAAACAATATTCTTCTTGTTTGACTTTTCAAATTTATGGCCTGGTGCAGTCCCCCTGTCACTTCCATTATGCAAAGAAGTATGTTTCTTCTTTGGGCATATAAGGCTTCTAATTGGATGTTATCTCTATTGTGGTCTTTATGGGCTGCATTACATGTGTAGTGTTTAAGGAGAAACCCATCCCCATCGTAGCTGCAGGAGAGGTTCTGTTGCTGGGGGAAAGAAACTCCCTCAGAACAAACTTTTATTATTCAAAGGCTGCAGTTGAAGTGGAGGAGCGCAGTGTTAGGGCTAAAAAGTTACACCACTGGGAACTGACAGGTGTTTGATGGGCTTTTTCCTGGGCCATAAAAGTTGGTAGAGAGTGTGCTTCTAAGTTCAACCTGCACATACTGCAATCTATTCCTGCCAAAGAATTAAGATTAAAATGCCCTGTACTGTTTGGATGGATATAAATGTCCTCCAAATGCTTTTATTTTTATTTTTTTAACTGAGTCTAAAACGACAGAGAAAACATGAATTAACTTTTGGATCTGACTACACTTGAGGGGCTAACAGTACAAAAAAACTGGATAGTAGAGACCTTGCTCATGCCTCTGTGGTCACAAACAAGAATGGTTCAATGAACAACCAAGAGCACATATCTGGGAGTTTTAACCCACTTCCTGTGTGTAAACAGAAGAAAAAGAAGATTGTATCAGAAATGTTTCTCACAAAACACTTTCTCCAGATCTAGCTTGGAGACAAGGTTTCAGTCAGCTTGACCTCACAGTTCAAAAAGACTGGTGGTCTCAACCTGACACCTAATTAGTATTTCCCCACCTTGCCATTATACTATCTGCAGTTTGGCATGATCTGCAATTTCTCCTCGGGAGACCCTGAGTTGTGCAACGCTGAGGCTAATATGGGTCAGGAGAGGAACCTCAGCTGAGCTCCAAAGGGAATTATATAGAGACTGCATCCACACTCAGCCACCATCATCAGTCTGATATTTTCACCATTAAACCGAAAAATAACTAAAGAAAGCCTAGAGACCTTCTTCAGTGAAACAGAAGACAGTATGCAACGTTTGTGATGCCTTGCGGTTGCTGAACTCCAAATGAACTGTGAAAAGCTTCCAAGGTATAGCTGTTCCCTCAGTGCCCATTTGCTCTGTGACTGGAAGGTTGCTGACTCCCAAGAGCTGCTAATTAATAATTATGGTAAAAGAAGCATAGTAGAGAGAATATGCATTTGTAAAGCTCTTTATAAGTGCCAGTAAAGGCACTATTGGAATAAAGTAGAATTCACAGAATTAATTTTGCACATTTTATCTATGAAGAGAAAGAAAACTTTTTCAGACTAAAAATAGTTTTCACATCCCCATTCTTTGGGGGTTTTTGGAAGGGGTTAAATGTATTTTAACCTTATCACTATACTTCAAACTCTCCATGGTACAATCAGAACTTTTGCCGAAGAGTAAAAATTATTTTAAGATCTTTGTGTTGTATGTGGCCAAAATGTTAGCAGTTGTCACTTCATGACATAAATTTCATACATGGAAAGTAAAAAATTTGAATCCCTTTCTGATAGAGAAGTTTCTGTAATCTAACACCTAGGGCATATACAGTATGGCTCAGAGTGAGGTGGTGATGGTTTAAAGTCATTGGAAAATACAAGAAAGACTTGCCTAAGCCAGCACAAGAAGCAAAATAGTCCACAAAAGGATGGCAGTTCTAGCCACTGACTAGTAGAAAAGGCACTGTCCCTGATTCATCCAGTCTTAGTCCTTGCTTACCAACAAGACCTAGGAATCTCTCCCATTGACTGGAGTCAAACAGTCACCAATTTATCTTAGAGAGGAAAAAAACTACATACGGTCTTCTCTTTTACCTTAAAGGAAATCTTTACTGTCTTTATTCTGCTAGTCCCTTTGCCTTGAGGAAAGCCATGCTCAATTCCTCCTTTACCTTAAAGGCCAATCTGGATTCAGTTCTTCCCAACCTTGCAAAATGTAACCTTCCTGTCATTACACCCCTCACATCCTCCTCCTGCTCTCCCATATATTTCCCATATATTTAATCTTCTACTTTATTGCTAATATTATAGAATAATAGAATAATTTAGGTTCAAAAATCAAGTCCAACTATTAACCCAGCATTGCCAAGTTTACCACCGAACCGTATCACTAAACACCACATATACATGTCTTTTAAATACTTCTAGGGATGGTGACTCCACCACTTTGAGAGCAGCCTCGTCCAGTGCTTGACAACCCTTTTAGTGAAGAAATTTTTTCTAATGTCCAATCTAAACTTTCCCTGGCACAGCTTGAGGCCATTTCCTCTTGTCCTACCACTTGTTACTTGGGAGAAGAGACTGACCCTCACCTCTCTACAACCTCCCTTCAGGTAGTTGTAGACAGCAGTAAGGTTCTCTCTGAACCTCCTTCTCTCTAGGCTAAACAACTCCAGCTCCTTAAGCAGCTCCTCATAAGACTTGTTCTCTAGACCCTTCACCAGCTTCATTGCCCTTCTTTGGACGCCCTCAAGCACCTCGATGTCCTTCTTGTATGAGAGGCCCAAAACTGAAGGCAGTATTTGAGGTGTAGTCTCACCAGTGCCAAGTACAGGGGGATGATTGCTTCCCTCATCCTACTGGCCACACTATTTATAATACAAGCCAGGATGCTGTTGGCCTTCTTGGCCACCTGGTTCCATTGATGGCTCATATTTAGCTGGCTGTCAACCAATACCCCCAGGTTTTTTCCACCAGAAAAAGATCAGGTCTGCCAGTATACATCAGGTCTGACAATTTCTAACAGATGTGATAGAGAGAAAGCTGATTAAAGGTCCAGCATGCCCACTAAGTCAGTAAACCATGTTGGCCTAATTTGTCATACAAGGTCTGTAAGAGAGGAACAGGTTGGGGTCAAAAAACACTATCCTTACACCAATAAATGGCTTGAGTAAGAGGGATCAACTCTTACAGAGAGGCATCTCAAACTCATAAACACTCACCAGTCTTGTACTCCCAGTCATTTCCTCCATACATTTCAAATACCTCAGGTTAAAGTATTCAAGCATTTCCAGTCACACTGTTCTGTTGGCAGCTAGTAATCACTGTGTTCAGGGCTCCTACTGTCATTAAAATCACTGCTCAGCCTGACACTGGTACTCACACTGATGTCTATTGAGTTATTTCTGCCTGGTTTGCTGTAGTCTTTGCAGAGCTCTCAGTTATTTTGCCCCTCTGCAACTGACAGCCCAGGCACTAAAGCATCCTGGGGGCACTTCCAGCTGCACTGGAGTAGGACATCTCACTTGATATGAAGAAGGCCAGGCCTTGGTGCAGCCCTTGCCACAGACATGATGCAGAGCCATGTGCCTCATCCCCATAGCCCTCCAGTCCCAGGAGCAGCTGGTGAGCAGAACACGGATGAGAGCAATCAGTGTAACATGTGAGGTTACAGAGAGTGTCTGCTTTGCTGCACTGCAAATGCTAAATGCCAAGATGACTTTTGTAAGGAGAAGGGAGGATATACTTAAGATAGTGCTAGCTAAGGAAGTCTCCAGCACAACACATATGATTTGACACAGGTTGTACCAAATTATTTAGTCAGAGGTGCTCATCATCTCTGAAAATTAAACTCTGGGCAGTGCTACATGTGTAAAGCTCTCCCTTGTTACAAATGGTCACACTTCTGGATCTTCTACCAACAATAGTTGGACTAGATGACCTTTAAAGGTCCATTCCAACCCTAATTATGCTATGATTCCTAGAAAAACTTCATGGATCTGTAACACCAGCTATGTCACAATAATATATTTTATCAAAGAGGTGAGTTCCCATTAAAAGAGTTACATGCAAACTCTTTCTCTGTAAATATGACATATTATCACTGCAATAAAGCGATTTGCCCACTGCTTCTATAAGGCACTTGCATTTATGGTGAGTGCCTTGTAACCCTTGGTATGTTTACCCTCAGAACATCCCCATGGAGTAATGTATGCTTCATACTTACGTTGACAGGGGGTGATATGAGGTGTTGACAGTCAAAATGGGGTACCAAAGTTGATAATCTGGTAGTTTTCTGCTTCCAAAAACTCATCTCCCTACTTCCCTCAGGTTGGCACTGGCATTCATCTTACACTCGGATGAGTGCAGGTGGTTCTGCTCTCTAAACTTATAGAAAACTATTCTTCTTGCTTGATGACCACTTTTCTGCCAATGTAGAGAGTTCAAAAAATAGCCAGGATGAGGGCAAGAGAGGTGGTGGCATCTTGAAGCAAAATATATGCATGAAGTGGGGTTATTTCTATCACAAAAGGATGTTCTTAATAAGAGAGAATTACTTTCTGAAGCTGACCTTTTCTTAGTAATACTATTGCTTGTTGAAAAGCAAAAAGAAAGCATTAATGTTATCAAACTTCACCTCAAGTTTCTTAACTCAGGCTACAGCAGGGCACCAGTGGCTGCACAGATTGAATTTTAGACTAAATTCAGGTACTCAAAGGTGAGTATGGCACAGTACCTATGAGATCATCCCCTTCCTCTCCTAAGTTACTGTTCTGTTTTGTTTTCCTGAATTCCATAAAAGGAGACTACAGGAAGAGAGAATTATTTTGACTTGATTATAGTGCCATTAAATACACACACTCACGAACATGCTCTGTTTTTTTCTACAGTAATGACTCATCAAGCCTTACAGTAGAAAATAGTTATGTATCACATGGCTGCTATGGAAAGCAGGAAAGAATGTGATTGTGCAATTAAATCTGTGTATTAAAGCACTTGAGGCGGAGAGCTAAGTTAAAATTACATTTAAAATTCTAATATATCAATTTCCTGACTAATTCTTTGACCATCCAAGCAGATGGTTGCATTAACACAGGGTGGGTGGGGTTTTCTTATGTAAAATAGCAAGTTTCAAGTTTTTCCTAATAATTTCATTATTACTGTACCCTCAACCAGCTATAATTACATTCATTAACTTCAGTCTTGGCTTTCCCTACAGTATGATTACTACTAAGTAGATCACATTTTAATCTAATCAAATATTCTGGCATTTACAAATACAAATTTATGGATTTGAGTCAAGTTTAAAGCTACTTATCCAAAGTTTCACAATTGGATGAGAAATCCACATTTTGGGAATGAGGGAGACTAGTTTGAGTCCAGCCGTTTGGACATAAACACGATCAGATGTTGTCTTTAGTAACTAATAATCAGATATTCCTGCTAGGAGACGCTTCCTTCTTACTAGAAGAAAAATGTTGTCTGAAGTAGAATTTTTCTTAGCAATATTGTCATTTGTTAAAAAGTAGAACAAAAATATTTAAGTGATTTTAAATGAATCTCACGTTTACCTAAAAAAAAAATCAGCCCAACTATCTGCAGGAAAAGGCCATTATAACTCAAGTTTCTATAAACATGCTGTGATGACAGCCCTTTTAATACTGCACCTGAAGGAAAAAGATAGTATACAAATGTAATGCACCTGCTGGCTTTGGTGTTTATATGATCAGCTAAGCAGGAGCTCTTAATACTTCCCAGCAGATCTCTGCCAGTGGGCCTGCTATAAATCCCTCCACAGCCAGACAAGTTGGCCTTTATTTTTTCATATTGCTCTGGGCATCTCACATGACATTCCCAAATAAGGAATTGTACTACAAGCCTGCTCTGATTGCTAGTAATGACTTAACTGCAGAGGAATTATAACAGTATGAATAACAGTGGTTTGCACTGCGAATGCCTAAGCTACTCCAAAAATGCCAGAGCGACCAATATAATGTGCTTCTCACACATAACTTTGAAATGGCAGAGAAAGTCAGGGCACTTTACAACTGCTGCTAATCTGTAAACACTGATTGTTCATTCAACAGCAGGAAGCAAAACCAAATGGAAATCAAATAATAGTATTAGCTGTTGCTGGGTATTATGGAAGCAAAATTATGCAAACTATTAAATTAAAAATATAGGAAGGGACATCTTTAAATATCCTTGTATAAAAAGGGTAATTTGAATGAACATTTTGTCAGCAAAAAGTTTCTCTGTGTACCCATGTCTTTATTAAACAGCATTAAGATTTCTGACTCTTAGCTAGAAATAAACCAAAATTGTTTGTATATGAATTAGATTACAGACTCGCTGGGGACAGAATCTTCCTAATTGTTTTGCCTTACAGCTTTTTTAAACTGTCCTGTAAATTTGGGCTGTACTTGTAAACTGTCAGTAAAGAGAGTAGATACAGAACATCGAATAGGTGTCTATTAAAAAGATTACAAGGCTGAGATATTTCAAAAGGCAACAATCAGATTAAAAAAATTAAACACATAGGTGTCCAACAAATCTATTGGATTACATATTGAGTATGGGGTGCTTACAAATGGGCACTGACTTTCAGTGCTTGTTAATGGAAAAAGCTTCAAATTGCTAATGTATATACAGGGGACATGTGATGAGGGAAAAGCAAAACCAAAAAGCAAATTGCAAATCAAGCACAGGGAAGTAAGGAAAGCCTGGGCTTAAGCTCAGCAATTCACAACCAATTTCAGTCACTCTCCAGGCATGATTTAAGCAAATTCTTTGGAAGGATTTCACCTTGCAATTGCTACTGTTCTACTAACGAGTAAAGCAGTTTTCCTAGGTGTGGCTAGTGCTGCCTGGCAGCACTGGGGTAATGAGAGGCCGGTGCCTAGAAAGGCTGTTCAATTATATGGGCTGAGGGGAGGGAGTGGGGTTTTTAGAAAGGCTCTGTAGGAGTCTAAGGGATTTCAGAGCTTGTTGTAGCCGTACTTGCTCTGAGCCCCCTGCTGGGTGGGAATGGTGGTGAGCTTTGCTAGGCTCTGCCTCAAAAACAGACCCGTGATGGATGAACTTGACCTTTTTGGCAAGGGACCCTGTGCAGGAACCTGCAGGGTACTGCAGATGTTTCCCTGCAGCATAGTGCAGGGGTGCATCACTTGAATGAGAAAGCCAATGTGAATAGGTGGGCAGCATCATTCCTGAGAAGTAACAAGTCTGACACTGGAAGGCTAATGCATCCACAGGGAAGCTTCACTGTTGCTTCTTCTGCGGGTAGCTTGTGATGTTGTGGCACCCTGAATAGCCTTGATGGTGCCTACTGTACCACCAAGGAGCATCCTTCAGGGCAGGCCCTTTCGACAGACAGCTTTGGTATTTAGATCTACTGTGAGAGACCAAAAGAATTCCTCCTTCCATGCATTCCTTCCTTTGGGCAGAGCAGGCTGGATTTCTCCTTGTCTGAATTCTCTTAGTTGTGAAATTTGCCAAAAAGTCTGCCTCCCTGGAAAAGAGCAGTTACCACTAATTGTTTTGCCTGAGAATCACTCTTTGAGTTGTCAACCAAAGCTGCCTTCTGGCAGCTGCCCAGGTTGCCATAGCTGTAGACAAAATGAAAATGTTATTCAGCAAGGCATCTGCATCAAAGGGAGAAGCGATGGAAATATCAGTCAGTAAAACTTGTGATATTCTGCCTAGGAGGAGCTGCGCCTCAGTACTTTGCACCATTGCAAGAATGGTGCTTGCAAAGAGAATGAAACTATGAGAGCTGGCCATGTATTCATAATTCCATATAAGGAAGAATTCAATTTTTCAGATTTAGCTTTCCTCAAGACAAAGCATGTCTTGGGCTAGAATCATGTTTTCTCATCTACTTGCCTACATGAGCAGAAACATAAGGGAAGAAAGATCAACGCTTTAGAATTCATGTTTTAGCCTTCAAAAAATGATTTTGAGACCTTATCAGATCCACTAAAACAAAGTTACTGTTATGAGGAAGAAAAAAAAAAAGCTTGCAAATCTGGGACAGTTTCTCCTCTGAGGTTTGCCTCACTTCTCAGTACTCATTTGGACTGTAACAGTAGGAAAATGCCCTGGGAGCCAGATGTGCTGTCTTATCTTCTGATCTTGAATAGGAAAGGACGCCTTTATCCTTCAAGGCAGTTTGTCTGAGTTAACACTCTTGCTTGCTCTCTTTGGTTTGAGAAGAGATTATAGAATCATAAATGGTTGGAAGGATCTCAAAGATCATCTAGTTCCAACCCCTCTGCCATGGCAGGAACAACTCTCAATGGACCAAGTTGCTCAAAGATGGCTTTTTTCTGCTGTCCCTGTGTTTTTGAAGCAACAGCAAGGCACTTGTGAACTAAGAGGGGAAATACGAATTTAGGAAATACAAAAAAGTGATGGCTAGAATTACAGTTCTGCATGAGGAGAAAGCTCTGTTGGCACCTTCTATGAGGACTCAAACAGCCTATGGCAAGTGGGGATGATACTGCAAATCTTTCTGTGTAACCTTCAGACCTGCATCATGTGAAAAATCTCACTTCCTGGTGACAGGTTGGAGTCTCACAAGTATGAAGAGATACCCTATTTTATGTACATGTGGCTTTGTTAATATGTATATTTACATATATATCTCTCTATATAAGTAAATCTTTGTTGTACAGTGGGACCTCTCTAAACTGGCTTTTGCCTGTTTAGTTATATCAGGCCCTACTTAATTAAAACTTGGTTTTGATAGTTATGTTCACATACAGTACGGAAATATCTCTTTGCCTATGATACAGTGTATGCCTCATTAGACTAGTAACCTTTGTCTAAGAATTTAGTAATAGAGCTCTCTAATATATAGGAACTACAAATATATCAGCTTGGACCTTGACTTCAGAAATTGCTTCAGGCAGGGATGCAGGCTTTTTTAAAATTACCAATTAATTGCCAAGAATTTTTAAACAGGTTTGCCACAATATGGCAGGATATTTAGTAATTTGATATTTTTCCTGTAAGTAAAGAAAATGACTGAAAAAAATGGCTGAAATGATGGAAATATTTTCAACATTAAAAAATCATTTAGAAAGGAGAAGCAGAGGTTGAATTTAAATTTAAAAATAATTTTTTTTTAACCACAGAAGATGAACTGATCCTTCTATTTTTTTTCTGTGGTGATCTAGTTTCTAATGGCTCACATGTAAAGCATTTTTCCAAGTATTTTTGCTCTTAGAAAAAATGCTGAGTGATATGGTGTAGGTTGAGTCTTGACCCTTCTGGTAATAATCAGAAGAGAGAAGGACAGGCTTGACCTCACCTCTGACTTCTATCCAGGATTCTCCTACAGTACATACATGGTCATATTTCTGAGGTTTTTTGCAAGGCAGGCTTGGTAGTTTTAGTCATCTGCTTAACACTTTGGATTAAGGGATTCTAGGCACCTGTGATAAAGTCACAAACAAAGGTTAAATTGTGGGGTCATGGGAAAGAGAAGTGAGAGCTTCTGGTGAAGGTAAGGCAAGCCAAGCCAAGCAGAGCAGTCCTTGCACTTACTGAGAGAGGTGGTTTTGTCCTACTATGTAGCAGAGCAGGGTGCATCCCTGGTGTGCCCCATGGCAGGAATGTTCTTCAAATGGCAGCGCTGAGTGACTACTAGAACTGAATGACTAGTAAAACTATGGGCATGGCTCCAGGCTTTATGTTGACTTTCCTGGATCTAACTTTGAGGTGAGCTTACATCACTCAGGGTCTTGACCAGGTGGGTTGTGAATATCTTCAATGTTGGAGCACCTATGGACAGCCTGTTCCTGTGCTTAATCAACCTTATTGACTTTGAACACTATCTAGGTCTGTATGTGCAGAACACAAAGAAAACATGAAGATGGGGGTGTGAGAGAGTGGGTGTTGTTTGCACATTTGGTTTTGGTTTTGTTCGTTTGTTTTGTTTTGTTTTTTTAAAATCAGGTCCAGTGTTTATTGTTTTGATGACTTCTTGATTTTTACCTCTTAGTTATGCCCCTTAGTTATCTCCCAAATATGAATTGACCTTGTGCCTCAAAAATATATTTTACTAGAGCATCAGCCCTGGGCTGGACTGTCTCTTCTGCTGGGGCCTATAGTTTGAATCATGTGGAGATATCTCAGAATTTTTTACTAGAGGGCAGACCATAGAGTGAATATGATGGTGTCCAGTTGAATGTTTGCATGAATAGGTAAATCTCCTAACATATACTTCCTAGGACCCAAGACAGCTCCATTATGACTTCACAGGCTAGGAAGAGAAAGTGATATAAATACTTTAGATCTTATCTAGTCACTTTAAAAAAATAATTGTAGTATTCTGTCAGTTTCTTTTTGTGCATCACTCTCAGTGATATGATAAGCATTTCTATCTATTGCTGGAATTTTACTGATTGTTTTCTTTTAACAACAGCAATTGCGTGGAGTGCAGTTACAGATAATTTGCATTTGAGTTTTTCAATGTGCGTTCTTCAGAGTCCCAGGGCAATAGTGGGATGCGAAGTCTTGTTAGACTATTGGCTTTATTATCCAGTCCATGATTCACAGGAAAATATTGTAATGACTGCTTGCACCAGAAACTAATTCTTTTGAAAGATGAAAGTTATTTCTTCTCCTGGCACAGATATCAAAATCTACCTTCAAAGAATGATATGACTTTAATAGTACAAGCTGCCCAACACTTCTAAAGGAGTGAAAACTACAAGACCATTTTGGTTTTTTTTTTTTTTTCCAAGTGTATACACAAGCCAGCTGTAGGTTTTGGGGTTTTTAGATACATGTTTTTTTTTTTATATCCTGTGCTTCAGAGGCAGAACTGCTTCCTCCTGCTACTCAGACACAGCACATGTTAGCAATAAGGGAATCATATTTAAGATGTAGAAGAGAAGAAAAACAACTCTGGCCAGAAGACTGACCTAACTTCCAAAAGCTAACCTACAAAACTTGGATTTCTTCAGAAACCCTTTCACAGCTATGCTGGCTGCTTTTACTACAAAGTGTACAGGTTCTTATGCCAATTTGGAGTATGTACCCTAAATGACCACCTAGATAGAGGTCTAGTTTTTGCTGCCATCGGCATTAGTGTTAGTTATCTCTTCTCTGAAGTATACCACTGTGATTTCTTGTCCTGAATGCTTTTAATAAGTACCTGCTCCAGAATATAACTTTCCTGTATTTTGACTTTTTTCAGATTTCTGGTCAAAATTAATTGATTATCTATTAAAGCTCCTTGGGTTATGTTGTCATTTAGCTTAAATGACTCTTCTAATTCTCTGGTGTTTTCACTTCATCAGGATAGGCAGCAACCATTACATTTTCTCTTTCATTACTCTCTTCTACAGATTTTCTGATTATAATGCTAGTGGGGTCTGGTTATATTACTGGTGGTTCACTGCTGTGTTTTGTTTTGGGTGAATTTACTCATGGTTCATGTGTCTTGTATCTCCAGTGAAGAGCTTACCAGTGTTTTGTACTTTCATATTTCTGTGGAAAATGTGGCTTGATCTGTCACGTTTGTCCTTTCACAGTGATCATCATTGGGGGAATCACTGTTCTGTAGGGCAACTGTTATCTTCGTTCTTCTCTGTGTATTTTGATTCATGAGCATGGGTTTGTAGGAAATACTCTTATCAAATGCTAAATGAATTATCTTTGATTTCATACTCTGTTTTATTTCACTTCATTCCTCAAGTTTCTCCAGATCTTTTTGCATGATGTTTCAATCCCTTTCAATTTGCTAATGAATAAACATTTCATCCATACCACTTATTAGTCTATTGTTGCATTATTGTGCCACCACCTTTAATTAAATATTTAGTACCCATGTTTGTGGAATTTCACTCATAAGTTTCCTCCATGTCAATAGTTTCTCTGTCAGCAAATGCTGTTCGCGTGTTTTTTCATTAGCCATTTCCTAAAATGCTTTACAATTTTCTTATTTTAATGAATTCTAGGGAAAATGTACTTATTATACATTTTGCACATGTTAGACTGGGTCAAATGGGCCAAGCATATTCTTGATTAAAGCAACTCCTCTGCTGGTAAAACTGCTGTCTTAATGAAAAAGGAATTGCTTATCTAAGGTATCTTCAGTGAATGCATTCTGGATTTTCTCTCTTTTCTTGTTTTATGTCTGTTTCTTATTGCTTCCTCCAAAAATTGATCATAGCTTCTGGACAGTACTGAATGTAGATTAATGGGTATCTCTTATCTTCTTTTTGTGTAGAGGTATTATAGGTCCTTGCTATTCTTCAGCTACCTTAGTTTGTCATCTTTAAAGCAAAAAAGAAAAACAACAACAACAAAAAAAACCAAAACAAAACCCCTCAAACTCTTCTTATAGGACCTGGAATGTAAAGTATAAAATTCATCAGCATTTTAGGAAAGAGAAGACCCAGCTCTTCTGATTTGAATGTATTGGGTGTAAATTTTCTGCAATGTGCGTTGGTATGACAGGTAATGACTCTTTGTTTCACTAGCTACTTATCCTGGCTAACCAGGGAGGTCTCAGTGGACTAGAAGTTAGCAAATGTGACACCCATCTACAAAAAGGGCTGGAAGGAGGATTTGAGGAGCTACAGGCCTCTCAGTGTGACCTCAGTGCCAGGGAAAGTTATAAAGCAGATCATCGAGTGCTATTATGCACCATCCACAGGACAACCAGGTGATCAGGCCTGGTCATCATGGGTTCATGAAAGGCAGATGCTGCTTGAGCAACCTGATGTCCTTCTATGACAAGATGATGCACTAGTAGATGAGGGAAAGGCTGTGGATGTTGTCTACCTGTAAAGTCAGTAAAGACTTCAACACTGTTTCCCACAGCATTCTGAAAAAAAAACTCTCATGGCTTGGATGGGCATATACTTCACCGGGTAAGACACTGTCTGGATGGCTAGGCCCAGAGTTAAATACAATTGACAGGCGGTAACAAGGGGTGTTCTGGGACCTGGGTGTACTGATTGACAGCTAGCTGTATGTGAGCCATCAGTGTAACCAGGTGATCAAGAAGGCCAACGGCATCCTGGCTTGTACTCATTTGGCCAGCAGGTAGAGTACTACCCCTGTACTCAACACTGGTGATGCCGCACCACAAACATTGCCTTCAGTTTTGGGCCTGTCACTACCAGAAGGTCATTGAGGTTCTCGAGTTTATCCGAAGATAGGCAACGAAGCTATAAAGGGTCTAAGCACAAGTCTTATGAGGAGCAGCTGCAGGGACTGGGGTTGATTAGCCTGGAGAAAAGAAGGCTCAGAGGAGACCTTTGCAGAATCACAGAATGGTAGGGGTTGAAATGGACCTCTGGAGATCATCTAGTCCAATCTCACTGCTAAAGCAGGTTTGCCTAGATCAGCTTGCACAAGAGAGTGTCCAGGAATGTTTTGAAAGCCTTCAGAGGAGACTCCACAGCCTCTCTGGGCAGCTTGTTCCAGTGCTCTGTCATCCTCAAGGTAAAGAAGTTCTTATGTTTAGGTGGAACTTCCTGTGTTCCAGTTTGTGACCACTGCCCTTTGTCCTGTTGCTGGGTGCCACTAAAAGGAGACTGGTCCCATCCTCTTGGCACCCACCTTTTAGATATTTATAAGCATTGATAAGATCCTCTCTCTCAGCCTTCTCTTCTCCAGGCTAAACAACCCCAGGTCTATCAGCCTTTCCTCATAAGAGAGGTGCTCCACTCCCTTAATCATCTTTGTAGCCATCCCCTGGACTCTCTCCACTAGTTCTCTTTCTTGAACTGGGCACAATACTCCATCTGTGGCCTCACTAGGGCAAAATAGAGGGGGAGGAGGAATGTCCCTTGACCTGCTGGCACAGTCATGGTAATACACCCCAGGATATCAAAAGCACACTGCTGGCTCATGGTTAACTTTTTGTCCACCAGGATTCCCAGGTTCTTCTCCACAGAGTTGCTTTCCAGCAGGTCAGCCCTAACCTGTAGTGGTGCATGGGGTTATTCCTCCCCAGGTGCAGGACCCTACATGTGCCCTTGGTGAACTTCATGAGGTTACTCTCTGCCCAACTCTACGGCCTGTCCAGGTCTTGCTGAATAGAAGCACAGCCTTCTGGTGTGCCAACCAGTCTTTCCAGTTTAGTATCATCAGCAAACTTGCTGAGGATACACTCTGTCCCTTCATCCAGGTCATTGATGAAGATGTTGCACAATAAGCATGGGCAAGTTTGTAAACAATAAGCACAGGCAGGTTTTTAACAATGAATTTAGCTTCTGTGGGTGAAGAGCCGCCTAAGATGTAAATAGAAACTTGAGGTGAGACTATAATGCTACAGTTTGGGACCTGTGAGGACAGTGTCTGGGACCTAAGATCCAAAAGGAAGAACTTCAAGCAAAATTTTCTGTTTCAGAAATAGAGGCATTCTTCTGTTTTTGTAGATGATCTCATCTAGTAAACTCTGTAGCAAATAAATACTTTTTTTCCCAAGAATTTATACTTTGCCTGCTCTTAACATTGTGAATCAGAGCATGAACATTATCATTATCAGCTCTGTCTCTTCCAGATAAAGAATTTGGAGAGCAGCCTAATTTTTTTGTCTGTTTAACTGTAGTCCCACCAAAGCAAACTGAGCTGAACTGAGCTGCAGCCACTGCTGTGATGAGTAAAATGACTTGTAGTGAAAAGAGGATAATCAAAATGTGAAAATATATTCTAGAAACACCAGATCAATGGTAAAAGGCAGATTATATTTTTTGTACAGATTTAAGTAATGTGCTGCTAATGGACAGTCCTCATGGGTGCTGATGAAATACAGAGCTAGATCGACAGGCAAAAATGACTCAGCTTCAAGAAAATTGGTGTAGTATTTAACTGAAATAGCTGGAAATTATAATTTTAAATGGGAGGAAGCCTGAAAATATTAAAAGCTTTAAGTGAAATATTGTGCTATGCTAATAAAGACATACCTGAAAATAAGAGCAGATGATCAAATTTAAAGAAGAAATAGGACTGATTTATGTGAAATCCAAGCTTTATGCACAGAGCTAATGGTCCTCCCTGGAGAAAGGCATTGCCAGTTACTATAAATCCCAGGAAATTTGTGTTGTTTTATGTTGCTGCCAGCACTTAGATGCTGGCAAGTAATGACCATGCAAGAGTTTCAAGAATAAAATAGAATAAAATAAAATAAAGAGTGATAAAAGATGTTACAAAACAGTAAGTTTCTGGACATTATGATTGTTGAAATACTGTTAAAAGATGTCCCAAATCAACCAGAAAGTTTGATAAAACCAGAAGACAGAAGAAAGACTCACACTCCCTGGCCCCACATCTTCTTAAAGTAGCATTGTGGGTTTGGCCCTAATGTTTTTTGAAATTTATGACTGGCAGTACTCAGTTCCCCAGCCCCTTTCCATTTTCAGATATATGAGGCAAATATGACACATGCTTCTTTTACAGTGCAATGCCACAGCTTCTCTGCCAACATGTGCCCCAGCATGCTTCATGCAGGGCTTCATGAGTAAGATGTTAGTTGCTGGATGAGACTGCAACGTAGTCATGTCAATCTCTCCTGTGAATGAGATATGACTTATATAAATGTTAGTGAAAATTGATTTGGAGAGAGTCATGAAGAACTTGTACAGCCAGCTGCAGCAGATGGGAAGAAAAAGGTTTGCTAAACCATCGGCAAACTTTAAGGGAAAGGGATTATGCTGTTGAACATCAGAAGGCTAGAGCAGTAACTGACAGGCTTCCTAAAAGGAGGAACAGCAACACAGATGCACACCTTTGTCGTCAGAAGGCCCGCAATGTGTACGTGCGGTGGTTCTGTCAAGTGGTAGAGAAGGAATGGCAACCTATCCTGCTCTAACAAAAATGAAAGGTAAGGAATCCTAGTAAAAAATGTTGAGTAGGAATGTGGTCAATACTTTTCTGTTTATTATAAATATTAAAAATAAAAGCCTGCAGCTGTTTTTTTGTTGGGAAGGAAAAGACTGTCTTACCAGGGAAACTGGAAATATATTCTAAGGAGAATGGCTCAGTAAAATGTTACAAATCAGGAAGGTCTTTTTATTAGGTTTGATGAGTAAAATAAGGCCATTGAGCATGTGATTATATCTCAATGTGGGCAGAAATCTCTCAGCTTGAAGTCCAATTCAGTCCAAGAGGGTGTCAAAAATGGGAATGGTTTCAGTGTTAAGTTACAGACTGAAATGTGAAGTCCAGTCTCTTAAACAATGTTACAGCAATGGGAGAAGGGAGAGGAACTAAAAGAAATGCTCCCGTAGCCTCTCATATGAGTTGTAACAATGAGAGTCAATCAGCAACACGAATATTTTTGTCATCTCCGGCATCCCTAGACAGCTCTAGGCCCTTCATTTGTATGCCAGTGTGTAGAGTTCCCTAGGATGTATTTTATATTTCAGTAACTAATTACCTTCAATCTGCCTTAATAAAGGCCAGATGATCACTTATATTATGCAGATGAATGCCTGGGGACAACAAGGAAGTCAGTAACTTGAAATGGCAGAAGGAACAAGTGCCGTTCTGTTCAGAGTGATTCTTCTCTCTATCCCTTGAACTTTCAATAGCTTTCTTGCTTGCAAATTCGTATTCAAGGAGAAGGGTACAGTCAACTGGAAGGTGACGATTTGTGACTTTATCTCACAACTGAGATTCAGTTTACACAGGGAAAGATATACTGGAGATAGAAAAGGTATTCACTAAGTAAAAGCCTCATTACCTTTAGGCTTTTAGTTCATATAAACTCAATAGTTTAAATGTACGGGCTTAAAATGTATGCGTTGTTAAGCCAGAGAAGGACTTACTTTAATGAAATGCAAGTAACTAGGGTATCTATGCTTAGGGAAAGAAATATAAACAACCTACATGTAATTATGAAGAAAATAGTACAGAAGATGATCTAGTTACATTTATATGTCTTTGTCATTTTATGTTTGTCCTTTTAGAGATGTGAATGAAATATTGTATTAAATATTAGTTGTACCCTTCAAAAGCAGAGGGTGATCCATGGACCTCCAGGGCTGAATCCACTCTCTTCAGATTAAGCTAAATTACCAAGCTCCCAGGAATCTGTTGTACAAGAATGGTTATAAAGGAAGAGGTTTTTTTCTGACGAGCAGAATTGTGTCAATATAATTGTCCCATTCTAGCTGAAGTATGTTTTTTTTTGGTTTATGCCATAAAATGTTAATCTCATATTTCTGGTATTTAAATACATACTCAACATTATTTCATAAAATCTCATTTGAAGGGTGAATACTAGGCATTAATACAGATTCAGCTGGGAGCTAGTCCCTGAGCCTTAGAGATGGCTGTAAGACCTGAGAGCATTGTGAATATTTGTATCTTGCATGCACGGAAATAGATTAAGTTTTACCTGTATGGGAATAATGTGTAGCTTTTCTATTTTCTTTCTTCTTTTTTGGCTAGAATGGAGAAAGAGTTTTTTGAAAACAGAAGTAACAACAAAACAACCCAACCTATGTGGGAATTAACAAATTAATATATTAATATATTTGCACATATGTATATATATATAAAAAATATATTAGTAAATTAAATAAAATTAATGTTTCCATTGGATTTTCAGAAGGTAGGGAGATAATAATTCTATTTCTGTCTGGGAGAGTAGTATATTCAAAGTCTTTGTCCCAGGACAACAATGTAGCCTTACAAACTCCATTTTGTAAATTATGTGAGAAAAGCCTAAGAGCCCTTGTTCTGAAGACTTCTTCAACTTCGGGAAACTTCAGATCTGACTCAAACTTTGTAGTACAGGCCCATTTCTGAAATCCATATTAATGCACTTAATTATCTTCTGCCAGTGTCAAACACACATAGTAGTTCTACTTCGGTGGGTTTATTTCTGAAGTTTAGCCCACATTGAAGGAAAATGCTTATCATCTCTTCTCTTGCTAGCATTTCATTTTATCCTAGGGATGCTTACTGAGATTTTTTGGAAGAACTTGTTCCCTTCTCACTCTGTATTGAGCCTGATGTTTGTTTTCCATTTCAGACCTAATGAGGGACTTGGGTGCCTGAAACATTCTTTTGTTATCTCCCGTTGGCTTGAAGAAAAGATGTTACCTCTCCCTATAGACCTTGCCTGCGTGCCTGCTGAGAGAGAAAATGCAAGGTATAATGAGAGCAACTCACAATCTGGAAACTCTCACATCAAAAATTGCCCTTAGAATCAGCAGACATTTTGCCTAGTCTTACACGTCAAGTTTTGGCCCCGTACTTCTAATATAAAGCCCCTTGCAGAAGACCTGATCAAACTATCTAAGATTAATCAATAGCATATTTATGTATAAAACAGACTAAGGGACACTTTTGATCTTTTGGTAACTGACCTACTAACAAAAGCAAGGTCTTGCAGGATTTACCTCTTCATGCTCAGTGTGGGGCAACAAGCCAGTATAACATCTGCTTAGTATTCATTGCAAAGAAAATGTACAATGCTGACACCATTAATCAGCTTGTCCAAGTGAATAAAATGTCAAAAGCTGTTGTAAGAAAGCTTGGCTTTAAAAGCAAACGTTTCATATGGATCTGCATGGGTCCATCTAATGATGGATTAGTTAACCCTGGAAGATGAAGAGTGACTCCAGCCTAATGTTTGAGGTGGGAATGCATGTAAGTCTAACAATGTGCACAGAAAGATTGTAAAGAAATTAGAGATACGGGAGCTAGTTCTACAAAAATCAATCACCTACCATTGGTGCCTCGAACTTTGGCATATATTAAACAGAATGAATAAAAACCATTTTGTTTTGAGTCCTACCCATAGGTTGCAAGCTGCGCTTTAAAAGTAAGGTTCACAGAACCGCTACATGGTCAGTAGCATTTCTTCCTCCTTCCCCTCTTTTGCTGAGCCACAGACAGTAACAGTACCTAAAAGATAGAAATCAACTGGAATTAATTTTAGTGGAATAGGTGCAAAGCATTGTGGCAGTACTTGAAATCTGAGGTTAAATTATGGGGGATAACTGAGGAACAGTCAGTAAAGGGTGCTGTGACTTTCTTGTTTAATGAGGAGTAGAACATCTGTCAGGGAAAGAGGAGGTAGAGAACACAGACATGTGGAAGCTACAGATGGAAAAAATCTCTGCTAGCCAGCTTAAAAATGCAGGACCTATTGTAATGCTGTGTCAAATCTGCTTTTAAAAGTACAGAGCTTTTCTCCTTCCAAGATTCCCTTTGGAAGATGTCTCTGGACTGTAGTGTATTTTGGTCTCAGTACATTTTTTCCTAATATCCTTTTTTATTTTTTTTTTAGCCTGAATTTATTCCCACAATTACTAGCACACCCCTTCATAACACAATAAAAATTTACCTCCTTCAGTAGCCTTCACTGCCTTTCTTTTAGAGTCAGATTCTATTGTGCCTTCTCAGAATATCATGTGCCTTATATTTACCCCATTGGAAATTATCAGGATTAATCAAGGAGTAGGGCTCTAGCCTTAAAGTATAAAGTGGGCATAGGTAAAATGTGTCTTGAAAAAAGTGAGACAAATATCTTTTCTTTGGGAAGAAAAGATTGTATTGAATGAATCAGCCTCTTCATCACTATAAACCAGAGACTTGGTAAAGAGAGTTGCCATCACAGGAACTGAAGAAGAGAAAAACACTTTTAGAGCAGCTACCTGAAAAAAAAGATAGAAGTAAACAAAAGCTTAGAAAAAAAAGGGAAATGAAATTAATCAACTAAAATTTCTCTGCCTTGGAGATCAGAAAAACTAGCAATAAAGTATTAATTGCCAAAAAAGGTCAAAAAAGAAAAGAGGTGTGTGTGTGGGGGGTGTCTTTAATCACTAAAACAATGGATCACTGTGCAATGCTAATGAATCAGAAATTAATTATTATTCTCTGAAGACACCAAAAGAATAAGGGGGTTATTTTTTCATCTTGTACAGCAAACACTGCTTCTGTGTTTAACAATACAGAAAGAACATGATGATGTACTTGTAAACTTCAATGGTATGCAAGGCTTTAGAACACGTTGCAAAGGAAATTATTGTACAAGGCATTAAGGTATTGAAAAATAGGACAAAATGCAGTCTAGGTTTATGAAAGGTAACAGATTAATCTGGCATTGTTTTTGACAACAATCACCTTTTCTTAGGGAAAGAAAATGTGGTAAATCTATTGTAACTTCTCTAAAGTGTTCTCATACAGTTCATTAATTAAAGTGGAGAAGATACGAAATAGTGTAGAAATCACCTGAATATATGAATACAAATGAGTATTATAATAACAGGACGGTTTGACAAGGAGAGTAAGGGAGAGAGCGGACAAGAGTTTGTCACTGAGGGTTCAAGGAAGATTACAGAAAGACATCCTTCAGGACTGTTTGTGGAACTTGGCATTATAAAACATTCTCCTGAATAGCCTTGGCACAAAGCCTAGGAACATAATGAAATCTGTTGATGACACAGTTGGAAGCATTTTCAGTACAGTGGTAAAATATTGTATAAGGAAAGTGAACAGATTATCATACCAGAAAGATCAATTTTTAAGTCAGGAGTAATAAAAATGTGATAAACTACAATGAAATGCAAAGAATTTATCATTTGAGTTGGCTGTGTATCAACTGGAGATGTCGAAGGACAATGAGCTGTATGTTAGGTTGATGGCCTAACTATGAGATAAGACTGACATGAAGACATGAAAAAGACAAGTGTGATCCTCATCTGAGAGGCAAGATATTTTAACAGAGATGAGGAAACATTAATTTGACTTTATAAAAAATAATAAATTGTTCCCTGGAATGTCATGTTCTAGTGATCATTATTTTTAAAATGAATTTGATCTGGATTGGGTGCACAGAACACATTCAGAGACTGGATGCTAGGCTGGTCAGGAGACTAGACATTGCATTCGTGAAGAGCCTATCTTGCTAAGGTACCTAAAAAAGTGATATTGTTCAAAAGAACAATTAGATAAGCTCATAGATAAGAGGAATTTGATCTTCATTGCAAAAGATGATACTGGCAAAATGACAGCTAAAAGAAGCTTTCTAAAGAGTAGACCAAGGAGTTACTAAATCAGCCTTCTGACATAATAGGTACAAGAACAATTACATTTTAAAAGGATTACGAAGAGGTTGTGAATAGATTTTTATTAAATGACTGTTTGCCATAACAGGAGATTGCGCTTTGTGGATCTTGAGGCTTTTATACAGAATATCAAGTCCTTTTTATTCACCACTTTCTCCCAAAGAAGAGTAAAAAGGTGAAAAAGGAAAAAAAACATTTAAAGTTGCACTGCTGTTTACCACTTGGAAATCTATTTTAATACAGATAGATTGAAAAAAAACCTCAGAAAGCTTTAAGTTGTGTTTACTTTTCCCTCAGGGTCTAGTGGATTCACCACTTGTTCTTTGACTCCTGAATACCTCCCTGCTTCATTCTGTAGGATTCATGCTCCTTGTTATTGTGCTCCTCTAGGTTCAGATTTTCCTGGTGTGTCTTAAATAGTTCTTGGATTAGGCTGTGTTTAGGTATAATCTTGAAAGGGTCTGGAACTCCTGTAACAATATACCTGATCATACTCTGCCTATGTCTGATCGCGGTCTGCCTATGAAATCAGATGCACCCTTGGCTTTTGCCTTCCTGAGATAACCTGCTCCTCTGTCTTAGCTTTCTTAACTTAACTCTATTCACTGCTGATAACAGTCAGATGGCCCCCAAACACACATAAGACCAGTCATAGCAGGGCAAACAACTGCTCATCGAGTGGACTTGTGCCAGTCTGGAACCTTATCAGTCAAATTTCGGATTAATAAAATAACATTCAGAAGAATATGTATAAAGCAGAGTCATATCCACAGGTTCACTTTCCACACAGCACAGACCAACTCTTAGAAAAGCTCCAGTGGAGACTGGGAAAGTAACCCTAAGAAGTGCACTTGTAAACTACAGTGCCAAGCCCACCGAACTGTAGTGCCAATGCAGGCACATGTACACTGCTCCATTAATGGGGTTTACTTCTGCTCTGTTTCGTGTAATTGTCCTGTGCTTGACTTACATCCAGCTTGCTGCTGGCTTCATCTTCCCCTTCTTGGGCTGTGAACAGGTTCTGCACAGGAACTACTTGTGTCCTGATAGGATGCTGTGACTGCAGTTTCTGTAGCCTGTTTCCAAACTGAGGCTGCTTAGTGGAAAAGATAATCAACAAACAGATGTCAAAGTTTAAATAAAATGAGAAAAGAATGGTCTAGGCCTCTGTTGGCACCACAAAATATTATCCAGAGTGAGTGTGAATGAGTCCTAGACCTGCTAACTGGCAGTTGCAGCTTGAACCTTAAGATAAAGCTGTTTAAAGAAGTTGGATTTAAACTGAACATAAGATATGATCCAGTTCTTATACTGCAAGTAACTGTTTGACTGGGTAGGCAATTAAGTGCCCAAGATATTTTAAAAGGTAATTATAAATACACCAATTCAGAAATCATGAATGCTTGCTTCATTTTGAGTCTTAGCTGTGGTCTCACAATACTTTTCTATAGGAACTGTGTAGTGCAACTTAGATGTTTTCACAGCCATTTAAGAGAACTCTTCAGGCTATGGAGACATATCTAGGACTAAAAAACAATACATGCATAATTTGTACTTTGTGTATTACTTTTGGAAGAAAACGTACAAAGCACCTCTTTTTTCCCAGGTAAGAAGTCATCAGAGCATAGGCTGGCCTACTTCCAGGATTCTGGAAAGTTATGTTATTGATATTGGCATCTATGATTAGATAAAAACCATCATATTCACTTTTGATGTGTACCTAAGAGCACGGTTATCAAACATTCTGGAACAGCATATTAAAAATCTCACAACTGTTTCATTTATATTCAAGAAAGTCAGAGTTTCTAAAAAAATACTTTGAAGGTTAATTGAAACAGTCCAAAGAAGCTCTTCAGTTTCATGCCTTCTCCTTACTTTTTCATATTCAGCTATTGGCAGTTAAAACATTTGCATGGCAAAAGCTGGAAATTCTGGCAACTAGATGAAGAGCAGAAGGGACTTTTCACACCTGTAATAGTATGAAAGGCAGCCTGGGCTTGTGGGATGAATATGGCTAGAAGACAGTAATAGAGAATTACTCTGCAATGATATGATTAATTATGCCATTTCTAAATGGATTTTTTTTCCTTTCCATATTCACCTTCCATCCCTTCTAGAAGATGAAGAGCTTACCCTTCTCACAGCTAACATTAAAAGCATTGTTAATTACATTGATGATACTTCTCTGGCATTTTCAAAGGTGTTTAAACACTCATACAGACTAGAAACCTATACACTTTATACACTGCCGCCTCCCTCTCCCTTTTTTTGTTCTTTTAATCACAGCTATTTCAACTACTATTGTGATTTACACCTTCTGGTCTTCTTCCTGTTCTGTAGTCTGTGTTAATTTAGGGACAGGACTGTCATTTACTAGCTATCTGCTAAATGCCCACCACAGAGACTTCCCTGAGGACTTCCAAAATCCTTCTCATTTCCTTTCATATGGTATCTAATAGTAAGCAAGGGTTGAGCCCACAATTCTTCTGCAAATTCCATTGCTATGGAATCATGAAATACACAAGGCCCTGATAATATCTGCGTATTTTGTACATAATTTTATTCCTAGACAACTGCACACAGGGTCAAGTGCCTTGGGAGTTTAGATCATTTTGTTTCCTATGCATTATCTAAGTGAAGAATTGCATGCAGACACATAGTGCCTCCCACGTTATCAGGAAGCATCTAGAAATTTGACCTATATTTGAGAATTCTGTTCTCTGCACTGAGTTTCAGATGTAACCAAGTCCTGCTTGTTTACAGTATTTGTTACCAGACTTTATTATTTGACCTACTTTTTATCATCTTTCAAGATGCCACTTTAGTTTTAAATTTTACACATTTTCACATTGCTGTAAACTCCACCCTTACTCATTCAAATCTATTTAGCTATCTGGATCATTGTTCTGAAATAAATTAATCAAACTCTGCCCTTCTTTTACATCAGACTTGACAGTGGCCTCAAAGAAGGACTTGATATGTAACACAAGCCTGATTCTCACTTCACGTAAATCAGAAAAACTCTGCTGAAGTTGTTGAAGATTCATAGACTTTCACAAGCTGGTCTTTTATACCCTTTTTGTCGAGGGAGACCATAATAGCATTAAAATGTAGTACCATTGTAGCTACAAAAGCCTAAGGCTATAAGTGAGGCAAGGAGGTAATCTCTCTCTAGATCAGCTGATGTAGCTAGCAAAACCCAGACTTGTTTGCATATTATAAACCTTTTCTGTAATGGACAGCCTGATGAAAGGCATGACTTTCCAAAAGCTGTGCCTAATACTTAAGGGTAGCTCCTAAGCAATGGTTTGCTATAAAACCAGCCAGCACTGTTCCTTTAATTGTTTACTAAGCATTTCTAGACTGATGTGAAGGGATTCTTATCTCCCACTAAATACACACTGCGGTCCTTCCCTGGTGCCCATCCCTGGTGCTCCCTCTTTATTATCTTTTCTTCATATTCTGCTTTCTGAAGGCAGGTGCTCTGTTGTATTATCTGATCTTCCTCTTCTCAAAACTCACTATAATACAGATATTAGTGGTTATTTTCCCTGGGCTAAGGGGAATCCTTAAAAAAGGCTTCAGAGTTTCCTGTCTCATAAAATACTTTGGGGCACCCATGGGTGAGATCCTGAGGAACCCCAAAACATGTGGTGTTCTTCAAAAGTCTGACCAGATCTGCCTATGGTTTTCCAATGTCTCATGCATTGTTTCAAGACACTTACTTTATAATTTCATCAATCCAAATATTCACCTTTAAATTACTAGAAAATGTTTGCTCCCAAGAAAGCAGAGTGTGCTCTGTTTATCAGGAACAGGCTGGCTTGTGGAATGTGTATTGCTGTGAGTAAGGACCCTGGAATGAAAAGCTGAATCCTTCCTCAAAAGCCTGCTTGCTTGCTTTCCTTTTGTTTTTCAGCTCGAGGAGGATATTGACACCATTTGCTCAATGCACTACAGAATTGCTGAGCCCTGCATTACTGTGAAAAAAAAAATCCTTCATAACAGAAAAATACATGCCTTCAGTTAGAAGGAGACAGTAGCAGGACCAGCGCAGTTTCAAATCATGCTGCATCATAAACAGGTTGTTACAACACTTGAATGTGTAATTTTGAGGATATAGTTTCTTGATTTACATTTGGGATAGCGTGAATGCCGTAGTGTACACTTGGGAAAGTGTAAATGCTACATGGTCCTGTGTAGTAATTTAAAACATTTTCCTCAACTAACTCACAACAGTAATTACCAGCCTGAAGGAGATGTCTGTAGCATTTGTTCCAAACAATCAGCTCCCTTACAGAAAAGTAGACTTCTTAGAAACTTGTCAGTTCACATCAGATAATTTTCAGCTAGGGCCCATCTTCCTAGCACTTTGTAGGCTGAGATTGTAATCTCTCCAAAAAAGTATCAGGATGCGACAGAAATGATAAAATCTTTGGAAGGAAATATATAGCCCAGAGTGAATGGTATGAAGACTTAGTTCCCTGTGTGACCACTCCACCTATTTCAGGAGTTGACTCAAATATTTCTCCTATTTCATAACTGGACCTTCTGCTGGGCTGTTGGCCAAGGGCCAGCATTCCAATTAGGCACAAGCTGGAAGAGGGCCCCTAGGTCAATGCCTTTCCCTGGACACCAAAGGCACTGTTAAGATAAAATCTTAGCTTCATTCTAGCCAAGATCAGACTGCAGCCATCATTTACTCATTCCTCTTCTTTCACGCTGTTGCAGCTGGATTTATACATCTGGAAGTTGGGTGGTAATACTGTGTGAAGTCTGAATGAACTTTTTCATGTTGGAGACAGCAGGGAAGAAGCTCTGTGAGCAGAAGCAGCAAAACTGACAGTGAAAGGACTCTTATGCAAAAGATAACATAGTGGATGAGATTCACATGATTGAAATAATGTCCATCTTTACAGCACATTTCTTTGTCTAAGCGCTGGTTGCTGTCGGGAGTAAGAAAGTAGCATTATTCTCATATTATAGAGGGCAATATTGAGAGAGATACTTTAAAGCCACAGAAAACACTGATAGAGCTGAGACTGGATACTCAAAATATCAGGAAATCAACCTTTGTCCACAGCTTAATGTCATGTTTTCATTGAGCTGGGCCATGCAGGTACTCACATAAGACTCCATGAACTGACCACCTCTGCAAAACTGTAAAACAACGTGATCCCTGCCTAGTAGATAGGGAACTGACATGCAAATATATTTTGTCACACAGGAAGTTTACAGAAAAGGCAGGAACTGAACCAGGTGTCTGAAGATCTGACCCAATGCCTTTAGTGCAAAATAATGCTTTTAACTCATAAAAGCACTTTAGACAAACTGTTCTTTCTCACCTTTTATAATCTGGTTTAGTAAAGAGAGTAGAGAAAGATCAAGAAGTATGCTGTTAACTCAAAGCCTACTCTGTGATAAGAGAACATGCTTTGATGACTGTGGAATGTTATTTTGCTTTTACTTAAATCAGGGGAAAAAAAAAAAAAAAAAAAGTGTCTGTTTTGTGGAGACAGTTTCCAGCCTTGGATCTGCTTTTCTCCTTTCCCTCTGTAAAGTCCTTTTTTCTTTGATACACCTTTCGCAAAATCACTCAGTGTCAACCCGTATGGATGGCACTGGATAAACTGCCTAAGCTGCTTTTCAAATACTGCAAATTGTTGTGAAAACTTGATAGGGCAACTACACGTCTCTGTTACCTACACTTCCTAGCCTGCTCTGGGAAGAAGGGTGTTTTAAAAGTATTATTTCTCTAGAACAGGTAAATAAATTTTGACCAGAGCAGCTACACAGAGAAACACCATCATGCCGTCATCTTCTCACCCCTCTGGATGCAACCTGGCCCTGATAATTAGCCTTGGCTCCCATGGGAACAGAAATGTGCTGACTAAGTGATTGTTCCTGTTATCCGGGTTTCCTACTGTGCTGTGAGTCCTTTAATTTCATTAACTGCCTTAATGCTCAGCCGTGTGCAAAATGTCATCTTTTTTCCCAACAAAATCTGCGTTAAGGTAAATGCAATTGTTTAATAGTCTAGTTAGCCGGGTGAGGTGAACAAAGAGCCGCATGACAGGTTGTTCATGTGAGTGAGTGCCAGTTCAAATCTATTTAACTACTGTAAATTGATTTGAAGGCAGCACCAGATGTGCCACTAGATTTCCATTTATTCCTCACACAAAGTCAATGAAATGCATGTCATCTGGAAATCATCCCAGGGAAGCAGATGTGATGTGTTTATCGAGGCTTTGACTAAAGGCCGATCCTTGAAGCTTCAGATAGGCGTTAAGGGTGCTCAGCATCTCCCAGGAGACTCCCAGAGTAATGGTAGGCTACAGTGTAAGTGGAGTCTGCTTTGTTCAATACCACAGATTCAAAAAGTCTTTTGAGTAAATCTGTGAATGGAAGACTAAAATAAAATCAGATATTTAAACTGTAATAATCCTTTCCTACTGAACCCAGATGAGACTACTTTCCATCAACTATCAAAATCGTAATTCTCCAGTTCAATTTTATTTTCTTTTGAAACGTTCATTTCCTGTGGCTGTTTTCTAAGATCTCAACATTTACAGGAAACCTAACTCTCTAACACATCCCAGTTGGAGAGAGTTTTCACTGCTCACAGAAAGGTACTGAAAGGTACAAAAGTTCAAACATTCTCAGCTGCAGATGAGCTCACCCTCACCAGTTCTCTGCAGCTGATTATAATAAAAACATCACCTCCCATGTGACCAGCTCTTGCCATTGAAAAGCAATAATGTCATCTCCGGTGGGATCCTGGATGACATACAGCTAGTATTAAAACACAGATATTTCTCCAGATTTCCCTGCAGCCTGTAATTTCCTTTAGTGGAAGGGCTGTGCGACTGAGGAAAGGAATAAACACTTTATTAATATTAAAGGGAATAAAGAAAAGATGACCACCTTAGTAACACAGATTGTAGCTTGGCAGTTGGGGTAAACACATGGGACTGCAGTGGTAATAAGTGTTGATATTTATTCTTATTTATTATATAGGAAAGTATATGACTTTGAATTAAAAATATATATTCCTTCAAGCTAAAAATGTTATTATCAGGTCTGATCAAGTAGTGCATGGAAATAGAGCTTTATTGGGCATATC
>JAVSBS010019044.1:17706-29911 GCA_033124195.1 Coracias cyanogaster | reverse complement strand
CTGGACCGGGCTGTCCAGAGAGGTGGTGGAGGCCCCATCCCTGGAGTCATTCAAGGTCAGGATCGGTGAGGCTCTGAGCAACCTGACCTAGGTAGACATGTCCCTACTTGAGTAGGGAGGTTGGACCAGATGACCTCTGGAGGTCCCTTCCAGCCTGAAACATTCTATGATTCTATAACATAAGCGAGCCTTTCACCAAGTAGAGAGAGCAGCACCTGCTTCAATCTCCCGAGTTTAGCACAATGGGAACAGTTGCACCAAACAATGAGACATTCCTTAAAGACTTTTATTTCCAACAGACAGAGTCGTACGGCTCCAGCCCGAACCTACACCTGCGGTAAGGAAGGACGGGTGTTGAGGGACACGTTGCAGAGCACCCTGCGTTTTGCCAGTGTGCTCTTAAACGCTGGCAGGTTTTGGCTGAGAAAATTCAGGGGTTTGATAGATAAAAATGATGATGGCTGCAGGGAAGAGAAGGTGCTTGCTGAAAAAAAAAAAATCATGTCCCTGTAACAGGTTGGAAGTGGATGGTGATGTTGTTGAAAGCCAACGCACGTCACACAATTCCGATTTAACCTTCCAGGAGAAAAATAATCAGGTGTAAGGATCATCACAAGCATGTTGGAAGAATATTAAAGCTAAAAGCATGCAGGAATCTGTGACAAACACAGGTCAGTTTTAGGCCTTCGAGTCCCAGAGCCCCATTTTTTGCATTATTTACCTCACGGAGTGAACATTTCGGGTATTAAAGAAGCGTGAGATAGAAAAATGCATTTGGGAAGGGGATTCCTTGGACTCTAGCAGGGCAGCCCTCAGCTGCTGCCTCAGCACATCGCAGCTTCACGGCTTCCCGCTGGGAATGCCAAGTTTGGCTCACGGCATTTTCACAATCTTTTGATGAATAAACCAAATCGGGATTATCAATTCTTATTGAAAGTTGTGTTTTAACTGAAAGGTAATCCATCCAAACCCAACAGCTGTAGGACTGGAGTGAACGTGGCTGCGCCAGACCCTGCAGCCAGCCCACCTGCGCAGCCAGTCACTCGGAATTCCCTGCGGACACCGCAGTCGGGATCACTCTTCCCACAACAAGCACACAGGAGGCCGAGAAACAACCAGGACGTGCCCCCAGAGCCTGGTGCTCGTTTACAGCTTAACCCTCGGCCCCGAAGGCTGAACCCTCACAGCCTCCCTCAAGGCTAAACTGCTCAGGAAAGAAAAAAAAAAAAATTTAAAAGCCCTTTCAAACCTGAAAAAGCAAAACATTTATCCAAAATGCCTCAGTTACCACATCCCAGTCTAGTCCAACATCCATCTCCCACTGGGGATGTGCTCAGCGTTTGCCGTTCCCAGTTCAAGCAGGTCACAAGCCAGTAAAGGGTGGGATGAGGCCAACCGGCAGAAATTGCCAAGAATGAAGGTTTCACAAATGGTCATATTTAACTTAATGGTCATATTTCACTTCACATCAACAGTGTCACCCCCTCCCTCTGGAGATCTCCCGTTGCACACAGCAGCAGCTCTGAGGTAGGTCCGATGCTCTGCATCTGGAATATCCCAAGGAAGAGAAAGCTCCCCCCAGTTGACCGAGGAACGATTTTCTAAGTCCCCAGTGAGTTACCTGAGCTCTTGGGGCTGCCCGACAGGTACCGCCGGGGAGCGGCGGGGCTTGGCTGCCTCACCAGCTCGGCCCGGAGCTGGAGGCCGCTGCAGAAGGTTCTGCCTTACGGGACTGGAGAGACGAGCGGCTCGCAGGGAGCCGCAACCCAGCTGCTCTTGAGCTCAACGCACGGGAGGCTGCTGTGAAGAAAATATATTTTGTTTTCTAAAGCACGCTGGTGGCATTTTGGGGGAGGAAGGTGTTTAGAACATTCTGCTTCTTTTGTGTCTGCAGTTCAAAGGTCCAACATCAGCCACAGCATCCAGGCTGCTGTCCCTTTTCTCCTGTTAACATTCATGAAAACAAAAGAAATCTGTATTGGCTCATTGAAATTGGTAGGTTGGAACAACCTGGTAGTTTTGCTTAAAATTGACAAGCTGCTTCCCCAGCAGCTGTGTGCAGCCATCTCTGGGGGCTGGAGAGCAGCACTCCTGAGGAACAGGAGGAAGAACCACAGTCACGATGTCTGTGGAGCTGGAGGGAGCCTGCGTGGGACCAGCCCTTCAGCTCCTCTTCCCAGCCCGCCTGCCAGGGGGTGCCAAGGCCCAGCTGCCTCACTGACAGGACTTAAACCACCCCAAACTCTCACTGGTGAGAGGAGAACGGTACCTGCCACCTCTAGAAACAAAAATCCATTCAGTGCAGTGGCAGAGCAGACCAAAGGACACACGGAATGGGAATGTTGCCACCACTGAGACATGGCCAGCCATGTAAGAATTAGAGAACGGTTTGGGTTGGAAGGAACCTCAAAGATCATCTCGTTCCAACCCCGCTGCCATGGCAGGGACACCTCCCACTAGACCAGGTTGCTCAAAGCCCCGTCCAACGTGGTCTTGAACACATCCAGTGTTGGGGCATCTACAACTTCCCTGGGCAACCTGTGCTAGGGTCTCACCACCCTCACAGTGAAGAACTTCTTCCCAATGTCTAATCTAAACCTCCCCTCTCCCAGTTTGAAGCCATCACCCCTCATCCTGTCACTACAAGCCCTTGTAAAAAGTCCCTCCTCAGCTTTCTTGTAGGCTTCCTTCAGACACTGAAAGGCTGCAGTGAGGTCTCCCCAAAGCCTTCTCTTCTCCAGGCTGAACAAGCCCAACTCTCTCAGCCTGGCCTCGTAGGAGACATGTTCCAGTCCACAGAGAATCAAGCCACAGGAAGCTGAAAGCCGCAGGCAGCACAGGGAGGATGAAGCAGGGTTTGCTCCTGGTGCTCTGGAGTCAGCTTGAAACTTTCCAGCATCAGAATTAACAATGGGTGAAGAATTTCACATGAAGGATATGCACATGTACTTCTAATTCCAGAACTCTTGATTTTCCAGAGCCAAGCAGTACGTTTCCCTCTCCATCAGACTCCAGTTATGCTGAAGTGCCAGAGATAGAAGTTTCATTGGTCTGGGAGAAACGGTGAAGTCCACAGAACTGGGGAACTCTCTGAAATGGGAACTTTCCCAGGGCCTGCGTAACTCAGTGACATGTTTCACAGTGAGAGATGTTAAGTGGAAGAGTAATTTCCATGGCTCCATCCTTTAAAATCTCGAGCAACTTAAACACATCAAGTTCTTCATCTCCTGTTGTTCCAAATATTGGGGCTTTTTTCTCCTTTGTCAACACCTGATGCTTCAAAACCAGGAATTAAAAAGCAGGGTTAAAAGGAACCTCTTTACATGTACATAGTTCTTAGCTGCAGAGATTCCATCAACCTTAACAAAAGCTTGGTGAGAAGGAAAGAAGCCCTAAGTCTCCACTGAGAAACGTGGCCGTGAACGCAGGGGTTGCTGTGCTAGAGGAACCCCGCTGCCACCGCCACCGCTCTCCCCAGCCCACACCAGACCTGTATATGCTGCTCCCAGCTGGGGAACTGGAAACCCATTTGAGACCACACTGGCCATTGACACGAGCCACTCAGCCGGGATGACCTGACCCGCCGCAGGGGCAGGTCCCTCCCAAGCCTTCTGCAGGCAGCAGATCTGCAGAGGGGTATCCTCCAGCTGGGGGTGAGGTCTCCCCGTGGCACAGCTGGAACTGCAAGCAGACATCTGTCCACATCACAAGTCCTGCAAATGCTGCCCCAGGGCAACGACTATTTGACGCCTGCTCTCATTTGGTTGTCACCTACACAAGAAGACCCTGCTACCCAATGTGGTAAACTGATCACGAGCACCTTGGCTACACAATACACCTCTGCAAACATGGACAAACATGGTGGGCTTTGGTGTGTCATGAAGATGTGCTATCTTCTTACAAGTCCTGAGCCAGTCCTTGCTTCACCAGCCCAAGAAACATCCCTCTGGAGTCCAGAAAGACCACACTGGCCTCTGACGTCACCCCTCAGGAGATGACAACATGCAGCCCTTACCCCAAGTGCTATGGATGGTGCAGCCCTTGACACAAGAACATCCAGCAATCACAAAGATTAGAACCCAAGTCAAAAGATTTCTTGGGATCGAAGACAATCACTTATTCCTTACTAAAACAAAGTTAATCTCGTTAAAAAAAAGGTGACCAGATTTAATAAATAGTCATTTCTGAAATTATAAATAAGTTACAAATTAATTTAAAATAAGCTAGTACTTGAATAAATACGTTCTGGTAAGTGCTTGAATACACACGTGCCTTTTTGTTGTCGTTAAAGTGTTCAAGTTAGCTCATGGTTTAAAGAAGCAAGTTCTATAGTACTGCCATGAAGCGTTGTGCCTTCAGGAAATAAAATATTGCTTTTCTTAGCCCTTGATAATCAGATTCAGTTCCCATCCCCTGCTACGAGGTGGGTCAGATCTACCCATTATTGCTTGTAAACCTGAGGAAAGAGGAACAATAGTGGAGCTTTAAGAAAGCCGCTGTTCACTGGAGGCATCTTCTCTGCCTGTGCTTCCTAGAAAACCACTTGGACTTTTGTGTCTCCGTGGCTTCAAAAAAAAATAAATTCAACACATTTCCTAGGAGCATCCTGTCAGATCAGAAGAGGTTTTAGGTTGGACCTGGAAGTGATTCCTGAAACAGCCCATCTGTATAAAGGGATTTGCAGCTGGCTTCAAGTCCCTGCACCCGAAATGCCCGTTGGACTTTGATGTGTAACTGGTACCCTGGGCACCCAGAAAACTAGATCAGTTTTGCTACACGTGAATAATGTAGAGATCAAACAGGTAAGGCAAGATCAGCCTCCTCCACCACGTCTGGGGAAAGGACTGATCAGGAAGAGCCCTTTGGAGGTGAGCAATACACGGATCCATGCAAGCTGGCACACAGTTCATGAGAAACGCTACTGAGAGTAGACATCCGAGAGGAAAATCGCTGTATCTGCCAGTTGAATCCTAAGTGTCGATGTTTAAAGCAGCTCCCAGAAGTCTCTGTGTCCAAATGGCTGCTACCTGTGGTCATGCCAACGACCACCTCGAGGCTCGGCTGCTGAAGGCTCTTTGGTTTGGTGCACGGAGCAGCGCAGGGGGGCCAGGAACCCCCCTGTGATTTTTCCTCGCTGCTGTAGCCTTGGCCCTGCTATCTAGAAAGGTGGGAGCTGCTCTGGGACTGGCTGGAAGATGTCGTGGCTCCACTCAGCTGGGAAAAGCCACTGTTGCAAGATTCCAGGCTTGACATGGATCCCCTGGGATGGGACAAAGCAGAGGCATTTGTTAGGAAAGCAGCCACTAGTGGACAACTCTCTACATCTGACACATGGACTCACACCACAGTAAAAGTATTTTAGGTTTTGTCCTACCACTTTCAACTCGTTCTCTAAGAGTCTGTGTCATGATGAAACGCTGATTTGTCAGAGACCTCTCTTCTCCCAGCTACAGACACTACACCTTGACTCCTGCAGAGACTCTGGGAGCAGGACAGAGCTGGAACCTCCGTGGGGCTGCTGCATTCACCACCCCAAGCAGGAAGGGAAACTCAAGAGCTCTCCAAACATAGCGCAGCTCCGTGAACGCTGCTGCCAGCCCCAGCACTCCAGCCTGCTAAGCACCAGTGGCCCAACTTTGGCATATCCAGCCATGGTCTTCAGCTCTCTCTCCGCCCAAATCAGATGGGACTCACCAGAGCTGTGGCCACCTAAGCTGACATGTTTTATGCAGGTAGAGTAAGAAGGAGCAGGTTTGAATGAGTGAGGAATTTGCTGCTGCTCCAGCTCCACAGTATCTGGCCCGGTCACATTCTCAAGGTCACCAACTGCAAGTCTGTTCTACCTGACACTTCCTCCAGCTCCTCATGAAAGGTCAAGTACTCGTGAAGATTTTGAATTACTGGGTGATTTGAAGAGTGCTTTTAGCACCAAGGGAGGCTGGGCAAGGTCCTGCCAAGGCTGATGGATTCCTCTACACAGAGAGCGCTCTCCAAGTCACAACTGATACCCTTCAAGTGCCAAACGAACGAAGTACAAACTAGCCCAGCTGATATTTGTTAAGTTACCCCAAAAACGACTGCCAACTAAGAATAAAAATCAAAAAAACCCACAAACAAACCCAAAAAACTTCCTCAGCCAAAACTCTCCCCTTTTTCGGGCAGCTGTAAGCAAGAACTAAAGCACCATCCACTGGTGGACACAGCCAAGAGGTGGGTCCCTTATGACCTGGAGCACTAAGAGATGCTTTGCACAAAACACCACCAAGCTTGTGTCCACCCAACTCATCACCAATGAAACACACACACACACACACACTGGAGGTCACTGGTGTCTGGGTGTTTAACATCCCCTCAGCCCTCTCCTTTGCCTTTTCCACTGCAAGCCATGCACTCAATACACCCCCCAGCCCAGTATATCTCCCACCTGAAGTCCTTGGATGCGAGCACCTCATAGTAGTAGATGAGCTTGCACTTGTGACTGGAAACTTGCAGAGAGGCGAGAACGTCGTCCACCCGAGGGAGGCTAGTGCCAGAACAGGGCGCGGGGCCATGCACCTTCCACTGGAGGATGTAAAACCCGGGCCAGCGAGTCACATGAGATCCCTGGGAGAGAAGGAGAGTGCCATCAAGGAACTACCAGGTGTTTTCAGAAACGGATGGATGACTCAAAGACAAAATAAACTACTGAGGTGACTACTTTGGGAAGTACACACTAGCCACTTGTTTTTCAGGCCTGAGCCACATCCCCGTAATGCTAGTAAAAAAAAAAAAAAAAAGGTTTGTTTCAAATTAGCTTTTTCTCATTGATTATTGAATCTCTTTCCAATGGCTCTGCCTAAATTCGGACTGAAATAGAATAACAGAATCGTTTTAGTTGGAAGAGATCTTCAAGACTGACTCTGTTAACATAACTCTACCAAGCCCACTGCTAAACCATGTCCCTCAGCACCACATCTCCACAGCTTCAAACCCCTTCCACAGACAGGGACTCCACCACTGCCCTGCTCAGCCTGGCACAGCCCTTGACAATCCTTGCAGGGAATAAATTGTTCCTCATCTCCAACCTCAACCTCCCCTGGTGCAACTTGAGGCCGCTCCCTCTTGTCCTGTTGCTTGTTTCTCGGGAGAAGAGACCGACTCCACCTGGTTCCAACCTCCTTTCAGGGAGTTGTTGAGAGTGAGAAGGTCTCCCCTGAGCCTCCTTTTCTCCAGGCTCAACAACCCCAGCTCCCTCAGCTGCTCCTCACCAGACTTGTTCTCTAGACCCTTCCCCAGCTTTGTTGCCCTTCTCCAGACATGCTCCAGCCCCTCAATGTCCTCCTTGGAGTGAGGGGCGCAAAACTGAATGCAGTTCAGAACACAGAATAGCAGCCACTTCCACAAGGAATCCAGAGAATGATGATCACAACAACTATTTCCAAGCAGCATATGATTTCCATGCTATCAGTTCCCTCCCCCACCACCAGACCACTCTGGAGTTTGCGAGGAATGTGATCCATGCCAAGACCCAAACACATCTGACCTGGATGCTCTCTCCTTCCCGGCAAACCAGCGGAGATTCCATACGGCTGTAATCTACCCCAAGGACCCACGTCTTATCAATTAGCTGCATATTGTCCCCAGCAGCAGAGGTACTTGGTAGTGTGGCTTCTTTATGACTTGTTTCAGGAGCCCGTTTGGAGTGGAAGAGGCTGAACACCACATCTCCCTTCAGGATGTCAAAGTCCCAGGTGATGACGGATTCCCCTTCCAGAATCTCCACAAGTATCTAGGAAGGGAACAGAACAAGCCCGCTGTAAAGAGCCGGATCCTTCGCTTTCCTCTACAATCCTTCAGTTAAGGTTCTGGTCTTGATTCCAAAGGAGGACGCAGACTGGTTCCCATTGCCAGTCTGCTGCCACAGCACATCTGCTCAAGCTTTTTCACCCACCTCTCCTCTGTATCAGAGTTGCTTGTGAGTAATTTACTGGTTCTAGGAAGACCTCAATGGAACTGAAGGGAAGCAAAGAGCACTTCCACGTGGCCATGCACTGCACAAAGTCTGGGATCACCTCTTTGTCCATGTAGCCTACCTGCTGCTTTTTAAGCAGGCCAAATCAGAGTTCCTTATCAGCAGTGAAGCCAGTGGCCTATTTTGATACCCCAACAGTCCTCTTTTGAACATTCTGTTTTCTGATGACCCCCACCAGGATGTTCCCAGTACATACCTTCTCCTATCACCACCATTACTGTCCCAGCTACACCACTGAGAACGGAAGCTGTGCTATCAGAATGGGAACGGAGGGAGTTTTATTTCCCCAAGGAGGTGGGGGAAGAGACTGTATCTTACAGAAGATCAGGCCATAGTAGAGATAAGAGGCACAGCTTCTCAAATTGCTGTTCCCAACTTCCACACCTCCAGCTCTCGGCTAGCATTAGCCTTCTCAAGGAAGGCAGGCTGCTGCTTAACCATCTCATGCTCACACCTTAGCAAAAGGAACACTGAGACCAGTTCAGCACCTCCTTCAGCCTTATGGTTTGTACCTCATGTGGAGCTCCTTTGAGGACACTAGCAGAATGATAGATAGTTTCTGTCCATAACCGGATGTGATCCGAGTTCTCCGGCTCTTCTTCTGTTTGATAGAGTGACTTGGGAACAAGCCCACCTTCTGGAACAGTACACTGTAATAGTCAGACAAACACATATGAGGGTCCACACTAACCTAGTGGTAAAATATCAAGTCCTCTGTACCATGAGCACTGCCGGCAGCAACCACAGAGGGTGACACCTCAGCTCATAGAAGATTTCACAGTGGGACTAAGTTGACTTGAACTATAATGGTTCATCTTAGCTCCATTTAGAGAGCTGACCTCTAACCACCTTCTCCAGGGTAGGACCACTGCTTCAGGGTGACGTCTCCTGTGCACAAGTTAACTGCACAGCGCTCAGAGTTGGGTTATCCCAGCCAGAACAGGGGTTTAACCACCCTTCCGAAGGGAGTGGAAGGCCAGGGTGAGGAGAAGGAAGTTGAGGGAGCTTGCACATTGCAGATTGCACCTGCAGAGCAGGGAGGAGAGCTCACCATGCAGTCTCCTCCCAGGAAGTCTGGGATCACCTCTTTGTCCACATAGTCTACCAGTCCTCCTGGCCCCTGGTAGTTATTCCCACTGTAAATTAGGAACTTCTGCCTTGTGTTCTCGTTGATAAAGGGACTGACCTGAAATAAGAAGTGGACAGAAGACATCGCTGTCACTGAGTGAAGTCAGAGACAATGTTTATACCATCTTCCACCGATGCTTAGGCCTCATGAGCAGGAACACAACCCAGCAGCAGCACAGAGATTTGCAACTCAACCCCTTCCCCAAAGAAAGGGATAACAAACAGCAAGCGCACTATATCATCTCACAACGTTTTCTACTTCACGTAAAATAAGTCTGCAGTCACCACACCACATAAAAACCTCACAAGAAATTTAATGGACACATTCTTATGCTGCCAGAACAGATAGCAAGCACCAGGCAGAACCATATTTATTGCTCTTCTCTTCAGTGTCCTCCAGCACGAGGTTAAAAAAAAAATACTTGTCTTTTCTCATTAACATGAAAACCCACCAAGTTTGGCCTACCACTGCTGCACAAGGATTTGCAGTTTAGGTCGGACATCCTGTCCTGGTGGACAACAGCCCCTAGGATCAGATGAGCTCCAGCCATGCTATGGCTTGCTCTGTAGCAAGGCTGTGGCCTCTTCAGGAGTTCAGCCACAGGATACCTGGAAGCTTTTTCCTCCCTAACTCTTTAGATAAGCAGAACTTACACTGTCTGGGTGATTTAGCTATTGATACACGCACAAGTGCTCAAGATCCTACAGCTTAGGTTTTACTCACCAGAGTCCAGAGCACAGGAAAAACCCTGGGTGCTCGCACTATCAACAGCCTCCCCAGGGTTTCAGGGTAGTTGTCCTCTACAACCTCAATTATCCGAAGCAGGGCCTTGACTCCAGGCCGCCAGAGGTGCCGCATATTCAGCCCTTCCAAGTCCACCAGACATGTCCAAGATCTAAAACAAACATGCAGAAAAAGACCTGTCAGAATCTTCACTGAACAGTGGCTGCTCAGTTTACGATCCACAGAATATTCCCGCAACACCACAGCCTGTACAGGATTTGGTGAAGCCAATCAGGGAGATCAGCAGATGCAATGGAAAGCAGATGTCCACTCAGGCAGCAGCCAGCCTGAATCCAGGGAGCTTTCAGGTAGGCCAGACACCCAGCCCTGAAGGCAAAGACACATGCTGTCAGTGTGGAAGAGAGTGAGGGCATGCAGGCCTACGAATAATTCAAAAATACATTTGAAAATGAAAGCAGAATCTGACAGTCAGTTTCCTGTATTAAAAAAAAAAAGAAAGAATTTCACAGATCTGGATTAAAATTATCAAAATAGCAAGATTAAATTTATCTAAACGGGGACAGAAGGATGTTATGAAGGACTAATACTTGCTCTCATGTGAAGCTGCAGAATTTGCCTGTGTTGGAGTTCACTATATCTGAGTACCCCAAGTCTGTAACAGAGAGATGCTGCTGTCTGCAGGTTAATCCTACAGGACATCATCCACACCCTTCACAGAAACATTCTCCTCACCACATCAGCTGTAAGGATACAAGAAAACTACTTATACCAACGTGATGGGGCGGCCAAAGACGTTGGTATTTTCCTCGCATCTCTTCTGTCCTTCCTCATTAATTGACAGAACCTGCAATCAAAGAGTACAGATGAGGATCAGCCAGAGTATGACAGACTAGCCAGAGACCAGGATAGCCCAGAAATGTTATTTCAAAAATGACAGACCTCAGAGCACAGCAGTTTGAGCGCTTGCAGTGTGCAAAACAGAGGAAGAGTCTATGTAAAAAAAACCAAGGCTTTTGCAATGAGAAATTGTGCTGATCGTACAACGGACAGATACTGAAAAGCTAAGATGTAAGAGTCTCAAGATCGATCATTTCTACCAGAGCTGCCTGAAAGGGCCGTGGAAAGCTTAGAGCTGAACTGCGAGTTGACAGAAAACACCCTCTGGGCTATTCACACCATAACGAGTGTGTGACTCCTGGCTCTGCAGCTGCGCCGTGCCACAGTGGCTAAGTGTGAGTTGCCAGCCACAACAGTTTGTGTCAGGCAAGTAGATTCCAGCTGCGCTTCACCGAGGCTTCTAAACCCCCCAAGGGAACCAGAGCTCCACAGGTGAGTACAACTTACGTGTCGCAGCAGCGACTCCTCTCCCAGAGCTTTCACCAAACCTTTTGTGTCCATCTGGCCAAGACGAAGGATGTAGAGTGGTCGTCCATCTGCAAAGCAAACACAGGGGTTTAAGGAGGGAAATGCTCTAGTCTCCCAGGCTAGCACGCTAGTGCCTTCCATAAAAGCCACATTAAATATTCAAAAAGGATAAAAATCCTATCCAAAGGCAATCTGATCAAGGAGATGCTGCTCTGCACTAGCTCTAGGCCTGTGCAGAGGAAGTAACAAACCCACCACAAAACACAGCAGCTATTTACCGGTGTTGAACCGCTTTGCTAACTTTTGAAGTGTCAACACCACTCTCTCCAAAAATCCCAGACACTTAGAAGATCTTGCAAAGCAAACTGCCGTAGTGTCAACGTAACGGGCAGCTTCTAACCTCTGTCTTGGTAATGCCATCCTCCAGTGTAGTACTCATCCAAGAGGGCTGGGGGCCTCCAGGACTGCAGGATGTAGTCCACCTGGTACTGCTTTCGCCAAGACAGCGACTGACAGAGCATTTCTCGGGCTTTGTCAATGTTGAAGTCCCGAGCCCGCAGAAATCGAAGGATATGTTCGTCTTTGGGGATCTGAGAGAAGAGAGAGTCCAAGGATCAAGACTGGTACATTACCTGTACCACCGTCCCATAAAGCAGGCAGAGAAGCCTGCAGAGCACACACCATTTTTTACTCTTAAAACCAAGATAACTATTAAACCTACCCTCCATCTCCCTCCCTACTTAACTAACCCAGATGAATGCAGCAGATGGTGCCAGGAGAACAAAAGAAATGACTGATTCACAATCTGTGAGAAGCCCTTCACTCATCGAATCATATCAGTTGGAAGAGACCTGTAAGATCATCAAGTCTGACCATTAGCCCAGCACTGCCAGGGCACCACTAACCTCTGGCCCTCAGCACCACATCTCCACGGCTTGGAAACCCCTCCAGGGATG
>JAVSBS010019044.1:0-10056 GCA_033124195.1 Coracias cyanogaster | reverse complement strand
ACTTACACCAGGGGAGGTTGAGGTTGGAGCTGAAAACCAATTTCTTCCTGGAAAGGGTTGTGAAGGGCTGTGCCAGGCTGCCCAGGGCAGTGGTGGGGGTCTCCATCTCTGGAGGGGTTTCAAAGCTGTGGAGATGTGGGGCTGAGGGACAGGGGTTAGTGGTGACCTGGCAGTGCTGGGCTGATGGTTGGACTTGATGATCTTGAAGGTCTCTTCTAACCAAAACGATTCTATGATTCTATAAAAAAAAGTTTCCGAAGCCCTACAAAAGCACTGGAGAAAACCCACACTAAGACACAACAGCCTTTCCAGTCCAAGAGCATCTAATCATAGTACCCTACTACCCAGTGTTCAAATTCATTCAAGCAACATTAATGCACGACTTCCCACACTTCCTACAAAGCGAAACAAGCACTTACTGAATAGCTACACGTCTCAAGGACAACAACACGGTTGGCAAAGGTCTCATTGTGGGCTTCAATGCGGAGAGTTCGCTCTTTCCAGTTCACTGTGTTTTTCTGGATGAAGAAAACATACTCTACCCCTGCAATCTGAGAAGGGTGAAGAACCAAAAGGAGACAGGAAAGAGAGAAAGAGTAACTTTAGGAGCCTTTATCTATCTGAGCCAGCCAACAAAACCCAGGACTCTGTCTCCAAGGTGCCACTTGCCTTCTTCAGCAGCCTCGGAGCATCCACGTTCAGTTTGCAGCTCCGTTCAATGACGTGTATAGCTCCATCGTCACTCCTGGATTCATGCAGGATCTCGCTCCCCAGGAAGACTGGTATCTCTGGACATGTAGGAAAGCGCTTCTCATATGCCTGGAGGCAAAAACAAAGCAAGTTTCAGTTTCTGGCTAGATCAGTGTTAACTCTTTCTGAATTAATTCACTCCCTTACAGTAGAAGTCCAACAAAACAGAGGCCCGTCACCTCTGAGAAAGGGGAGCCAACGCAGGGGCTGAAGTTAAAGCAAACCAGTTATGAACAGAGCCAGCACCCACTCACATCAGTCATCAAGCTAAATGTGTCTTAACCCGACTTTTCCTTTGCATGTGAAGTAGAAACAAAAGCCTGTTAAAGAGCACTAGGAGGAGACTCAGAATAACTCGAGCATCAGGAAGCTAATCTTTAGCTAGCAAAAGCAAGCACAGCTCCACTGATTTCTGCCAGCTAAAGACTTGACACAGAGATAATAAAATATTTTTAAATAGCTTCTTCATACAGATGATATGTCTGACTTGAATTTTATGCTCCTGTGCCTTAAAATGTGATGTCTAGCTGCCCTAGACTATCAAGGGTAAGGCCACCAATTACTGGCTACTCATTCCGGTTGGAAGAGACCTTCAAGATTGTCAAGTCCAACCATTAACCCAGCACCAGGTCACCATTAAACCATCTTCACATCTTCCGTAAGACACAACCATTTTATGCAGCACAATTTTCTCACGATTATTTATATTATTTTCTACCACAAGGGAAAATGTTCAGGTGATAACAATGGAGACCAGCTCAGTTGTCAGCACAGGCACAGTGCTGTGGGCACGCTCGGGGGGCTGCATGAGCTGTTACCCACAGCAGCTCCAAGGCTGGTTGCTCCTGTGTGTATTCCCATACCCTGGTGCTGTGAATAATATCTGCTCTTAAAATAGCTCAGGCACTTAAGGACACATTCCCTATCTCCTGCTCTGAGACCTCTGAACGGAATAGAAGTTGTTTCAGATTATCATATTGCTCTCAGATCAGGAGGAAAATGCAGACTGCCAGCTGGAGTTCTGGCCGTGAAGTACACAGGTCTTTAAATCATCCCCTCCAAGTCACTGAGTAATGTTCTGCTTGCTTGCCACACTTCTTGGAGAATTTTCCTTACATCTGTGAGGCCTTCACTTGTGCTTTTCCCTCCTGATCACAAGAAAAACTGGAAAGGTTTAAAAACAAAACTCCCTGCAGCAAGAGGCTGTTTTTGACACTAACCCACCTGGCTCCACACAACAAAAGCACGCTCATTGCTGTGGGAAGGTTCGTTTGTTATGAAAGGAATTCATGGATGTGTGTCAGGCACTGCCGCAGGATGCTTCCAGCTCTCCAAACCCAGGATACCACACTTTCCTCGAGGGTCACACAGCAGGGGTACACCCCTTCTTACCTGCTCTCTGGTGTCTGCGGTTGCCAGCACATTAATCTGCTCAGGCAAAGTAAATACTTCCTTTTTGTGGCTCTACCTGCCCTCTCCTGGTCCTCCAGACTCCAACCCACCATCTAGTGCTACCTTGAGGTCAAAGCCTTTACCTTCCTAATCTTTTCTACTCTGGCACAGACAAGCAAGAGTCTCTTCAGGCCACCCATACTCAGTTACCAGAAGCTCAGTGTTCAGACAGCAAAAGTGTGAACACCTTTGTAGGCCACAGGAACATCAGAATATTTAGCAACTAATTTTCCACAGTTTGTCCCACACCACTCCTTACACTTGCCCTTAACATACTTGTAAGAAGTGTAACTGAAAACCCCACCCCAAGGGAAGGCTGCCCCTGTTAATCCCATCACTTTGGAAGACAGAGGGTAGACAACACCTTGAGTGCCAGAAGATCACATGAGAATGGCTCTAGGATTGTCCATGCATTTTACAGCAAATCATGAGTCTGCCTAAACACCCATAAAATCCCACACCTCCATTCCTGCAAGAAAGGCCAGGCCCTGCTTGCCCTCCGCTACCGTCACCAGATCCCGCAAGCCTGAACTCAGGCACATTCTCCACCACCTTGGCTCATGGCTCTGGGCAAGCAGGTGACATGGTCTGTTCCAGGGCTCCACATTCAATGAGCAAAGACTAACCGCAGGGAGCAAAGACTGAGCCAACACCTTCTACGTCTCTGGGTCAGGATTAGGGCTGGCCAAGAAATCCCAAGTGTTCATCATTTCCCACAAATTTAACGGGTGCAAAGGAGCCAGACTGGAAGAAAGTCCAAGTAGGATGATGTCAGCTTCTCATCCTCTGTTCTCTCAGGGGTGCAGCTGTGCCAGGAACATTTGAGGGATTTTGCAGAGAAACACAAGCTGTTCTACTAGGACAGCAAACAACCAAAGCAAAAGCCTCACCTCAACAGCTTCACCAGAAGTACTGAGCTGTAAGTGCCGCCTCACCACTGAAAGAGGACAATGGCCAATCTGAAGCCCCACTACCACTGAATCCAGGCACCTCTGGCTCCAATATGAAGATAAAGCCACTGGATCTCAACACCCAGCTGGTTCTTACTCCACTTGACCTAGCTAGAGACAGGCTTCCTAACAAAATGTTGTTAAATGACAACTACTAACAGAGGGCAGTCACTGTTCCAGACAGCTAAGCAACACCTGGAGAATGAAGAAAGATCAGGGCAGAGATGCAGAGCCCTGCTGATATAACAGCCTGAACTCATCACTTAAATAGGGGGGAACATCTCCATATTTGAGAAAGAATCCCTTCTGCACATTGATATTAAGTGCTTCACTAATCTTCTTTGCACAACTACTCTAAAAATACAGCAGCCGAAGATGCCTGAGATCATATGAAGGACAGCTGAGGCATCATGCTGCAGACAAAGTCGTACTTCTAACGTGCCTGATCTTCCATCACAGAGAAGAGTGGGCTCTCAGGAGAGCAACTCACCTTCTGCACCCAGCATTTTCTTATCAAACCGGTATCTATAGGCAACAGTACATTTCTGCTCCAACAGAGAAACTGAGGGAAGTTAAAGACAGAAATTTTTTTTCAAGCCACTGCCAGAACTAGCTGTTATCTTTTCCTCCTCCAGTTCTGCGAAGCATGAGGGGAACAACAGAACACCCCAGTTAAATAAAAGGCACAGAGTGCTTAATATTAGCTTGTGTTAATACTCAGCTGCTAATCTCCTGCATTTGCTCTTTCATCTCCTTGCTGCAGTGACTCCCCACTGCCTAGGACAGAGGAACTAGGACTTATCTCTCACTCAGGCCCACCAGCATCCTTCCCTAAATCAAGCTGGTTTTCCCTAGATGGACTACATACTGTATATATATTTTCCATCTGAACAAAGGAAAAACTTCTCTGAGGGTGTTGGAGCCTGGCCCAGGCTGCCCAGAGAGGTTGTGGAGTCTCCTTAACTCTGGAGAGATTCCAAACCTGCCTGGACACGATCCTGGGCACCTGCTCTGGGTGACCCGCTGGAGCAGGGGGTTGGAGGAGATGATCTCCAGAGGTCCCTTCCAACCCCCATCATGCTGGGATTCTGTGATAATGTGACCAACATACAAATATTCACATCTTTGCACCCATCTCCCTCAGACTGAAATGACACAGTAAATGTCACAAGAGGGCTGGGTGAAGACAGCGGGATCTGGCATCTGTTTGAACTCTCCAATGATCCAGCAGTTGATGAATGGTACAGCTGGTGGTACAGCTAACTATGAGATCAGTAAGAGAGCTTTGGCCAAGGTTTTGCCAGGCAGTCTCCTGGGAGATGTGTCTGTTTTACCTGTGCTGGATAAAGAGTTTATGGGACCAACACTGTAACAGAAAAAAAGCCCTTGTGAGAAAAGAGTCTCTGAGGACAAAGCAAGGAAACCACACTTAAGTGTCCTAAATTGTTGGTCAAATACACAATAACCACCACAAATAGATGCAACTGTGAGAAAAGATTGCCCTGAAGTTCAGCCAGATGTCAAACAAGAACAAGTTACACAAGAATACAGTGTCAAAAACAAAAAATGACCCTCTAAAGCCTCACAAGAACAGAGGAAAGGAGAAATAACCCTCTTGTACAAGCCCCCTACTTCACCTGTTTAACCCCTTTCTCTCCAGAGCACAGAGGTTCTCTCCAAGCCCCTCATCTTCCTAGGACGAAGGTGTTGTACATACTGACAACACAAGCATGTTCCTGCTTCCCATTCCAGTTTAATCTCCATATTCTGACTACTGCAGCTGTATCACTGCTGCTTCCTCTAGATCCAGAGAAAATAGCCAGAGGGCAAGATCTTTTGTAATGGCTACTCCTGGTTCTTCTCTGCTGTTTCCAACATCCTTTCCCATCAAGTGACCTTGAAATCAATCACAGAGAGGTCTCAGGAATCCAAAACAACAGGGACATCCAAGCATGAAACAAAACACTTCAAGACCCAAGGTCTCCTGCCCACGTGGAGGCTCCTGGCAGTTTCTTCCAGAGTCTGATGGGTCCCAAGTGGTTCCAAAGTGCTCCAACAAGAGGGAATTTTGTTAAATGATCTAATTTCATACCTTAATATCCTAGAAGGAGTGTTACCTTCTCAGTCTTGGAGCTGCAAATGGACTCCCAGGGCAGCAGTCCTGGCTTTCTCCCCACACGAGTCACCTAAGAGGTGATTCTTCAAGCTTCTCACTAATGCATGACAAATGGGCAAACTGGTTTGAGACCTCCCTACCAGCAAGCTGATCTGTTAGCAGAGCACATCTACAGAGCTTGTGTGCTAAATGCTGCTCTCTATGAAACCATGCAGAAACACACCAAGCTGGTAGTTGGCAGGACAACATTCGTCTTCTACTCGATAAGTGATGCTCTGAAGTGGCTGCACGGCCATCACGTCTTTAGGGTTTGGTTGGCTGGGTTTTTTTCTATGCTGGTAGGGCTTCCTTAGTGATGGCATCATGGAGGTCTGCTGCTTCAGATTCAAGCAAGAACATAGAAATGGAAAAAAACCTATGACTGACCGCTGTATGATGCCAAGATGAACTTCAGAGATCTTCAGGAGTGTAAAAGCTCAGCTATTGGGGAAAGTTACATTGTGTAGAACACATAGGAACTAAACTGTTACTCACCTGACGTAGACAGAAGCTGTTATAGTTGATATTATGTGAATGTTGCATGGAGAAGACTTCATCCTTGTGCTAAGAGCTAAGAGACTTCAAACTTTCATGATCAAACAGAGTTTATATCTCTATTAATTAATGAGATTCCACAAGGCCATGTTACAGCCAAATGTGGTTCACCAGGATAAAGGAAGAAAATGTACATTTATGTTCAGATGAATAGGAAATAAGGAGATATTATACCAAGTTCTGAGCTAAAGATGTCCAGGTCATCATGCCTTTGAAAAGAGATGACGAGAAGCAAGATAAGACCCCTCATCACTTTTATATCGTAAGCAGATGCATTTGGACCAGCTTTTGAGCAGCTCTCATGATACATAAATATCTCTCTCCAGATTCAGGAGTTCTTGGATTATGGCCTTCTAGGAAAAAGTAATCACTTCATCTTCAGTCTCTCCTCCTACTTGGCCTAACTGCCAAAGGCAACCACAGGTCCTGCATACATCTCCGCCAGACACAATAACCCACTGGGACAGATTCCTCCTTATCACCAGCCACAATAATGCAAAATAAAATACAGCTGGAACAATCAGGAGCAGGGAGGGATCAAATGGATATTTGGGGCGCAGAAATGTACTTAAGTCAGGGAGAAGGGAACTTCATTTTAAGGAGGGTCTGAAGAGGAATAGAAAAAGTCTTTGGGGCCTGAGAAAAACCACTTTTGCTGGAAAGAAGAAAAAGATTTTCCAGCGAGAAGTCTACTGGACCACTGCACCCAGGCTGCAAACATTGACCCAGTGTTATCTCTCCCTGGACTACAGCCAATAATTTGCCTTGTATCTTCAGATTTTTTAGTGAAAGAAACAATTCAGGGAGCAGCAGCTGTCTGTTACAATACATGCCCAACAGAGTGATGTAGCAAACCTACTAAAACCAGGACATGCAGCTGCACAGAGCTAACTTAGGAAACTACCAACGTGCCTGACCTCCTGTCCGAGATGAAACAATGCCCCATTCAAGTTCTTCTGCTACAGCACCCTCCTCTGCCTACCAGAGAGGAGAAACTCTGTGGTGGAGCAGCTCAAGTCACAAAGAACACAACGCACTGGCCTTTACAAATAGCTGTGGAAGTGATGCCTCACCCAGGAACCGCTGCTATCTGGTTGGTCACATCTACCATAGCCTGCTGTGGAAAGAGACAGGTACACCAAAGTTGGAAGGCAAGGAAGCAGATATCTCAGGTGACTAATGCCTCAAAGAGTCAACCACAGCAACCAAGTGTCACATCACACATTTACTGCTCAGTGAATCACCCCAAAATCAAAAAGGCTGGCTTACAAACTAATGCCAGTCTGTCATTGCCAGAAGCTGCTGTGAGAATTTCTGCAAATCAGACATAATTCAGGGTCAAATTTTGGCAGGTCACTGTGTTTGACAATTAAAAAAAAAAAATCCATGCTGGTTGAGACGTAAGAATTGATGGTGGTTCTACAATTTTTCACTTCTTTTAGGCCCTGCTCAAGAGCTTATTATTTCTTTTACACCTACACATCCAATAGAGCGAAGGGTCTTGTAGTCACTACTGGAACACAAGATTATGGTGCTGCCTCCAGCTAGGTTGTGTCTCCTTGTGCTGTGCTGCAGTATTATTGAGCTATAGCTTGCTTTAGAGCTCATCCATTCCAGCACTAAACCGCACTGATCTGACTTAGGACACAACTCATCCTTCAAGGAAAGAAGCCTCCATGTTGCAGCTGGAGAAGGTGATTAAAGAACAAAGGGACTATCCTGTACAGACTCTTGGAATCACTGTAAATCTTGAGGGTGGTGAGAGCCTGGCGCAGGTTGCCCAGAGAGGTGGTGGCTGCCCCATCCCTGGCACCTGGTGAGGTTGGCCGGGGCTCTGAGCAACCTGCTCTAGTTGCAGATGTCCCTGCTCATTACAGGGTGGTTGGATGAGATGACCCTTAAAAGGTCCCTTCCAGCCCAAACCAGTCTATAATTCTCTCCAATCTGCACATGGTGCCAGCACCATCTGCTCCTGAACCACCGTGCCGAGCACATGGAGTCTTAGCTGTAGAAATGCAAAGCTATCCGAGAGACTTGTATGATCCCCACAGGACACATAAGCAGGCCAGATGTGGCCAGCAGTTCTCCAGAACTCTGAAGAAATAAGCAGCTCTTCCCTCTGCTTCCAGCAGCTGTGGTAAACAGCGCTCACCAAACATTTTCTACCCGCTTGAGGGAAGACATCCCACACCATCATCTCAAGAGAAACAGTAGCTCTTTGCTCAGTCTATTGCTCACTCTCAACCTTCTTCATATCAGGCGGTGGTGGTGGCAGGGCCCAGGGACTGAGCATGAGTACAGCTGCAAAGAATCATCCCAGCTCACACAGATCTTACTTGCAGACTTTTGTTGCCAAGTACTTCTTAGCAGTAAGACGATGGGATATTTATAGTGATCTTGACAGCATGGTTTCAAACCATCAAGTCACACTGAAGCATCGTCTCTTGAGTCAACACCAGATCCTCTGTAAGCGCAAAAAATATTAACTCAGTAGCTTCTGACAGTCTCAACAAACTTACCTTCAAACCATGGCAAAGAGACAAGGGAAGCTGCCTTGTTTAAAATACCTGGCACAGACCATGGCTGCAGACAGACCATCCACATCCAAAGCTGGTTTGTCTGCACTTGAGAGGCAAGTTGTACAGACCTAACACTCCTGCGAGGGAGAGCAGATCTGGTTTATAGTGGACTATCCATTCCTCAACCACTGCTCAGATTACTATTGGGACGTTCCACGTCATACATGACATGGGTTGAACACCAATGAATAACTATTTTAAAACACTTTTTGCCCCTTGCACATTGATTCTTTCTCCATCTCTAGGGTACTGCCAATCAGAAAGACCATTTCAGACAGTATTTGAAAACTGTGTCATTATCTACATCACAGCAGCTCCAAAGGAGCTTTTGAGCGCTGGGTGTACAAGCTCCACACTGCAAAGCTCTACCCCATGTCATCTGCAGCTATCCAAGGACACAGTGGGCAGGAGGCCACTGCAGAAACCTCTCCTCTGGCACTCTTGCAGATGCTGCATGGAGAGCTCTACTCCAACCTCTCTGGTTATTCTGCCAGCCCCCTGCTCAGCTGCACCATCGCTGCAGCTTCTGAGGGATTCAGCTGCCAGAAACCACTCTGCTCTCCCTGCTGGAAGTGCTCTTCTGGTCCCAGAGTTCAGACAGAAAAGCAGAGGCTATGAACCAGCATCAAATATTTTAGTTGGGATTCTACTTTTCTGTATTTAAAACCAGCCTGCAATTACACTAGAATAATGACAACAACTTGGAGCTCCAGACGGAGCTATTCCAGTCTGTAATTACAAGTAAAAATAAAGGAAACCCCAAAATGTATTCTGTGGTGTGTCTGTGCTGTAGGCACCATACGACAGTGCCCTGCAGTTGGCCTAGGCAGCCCTTCTACACATCTTCCATAGCAAGACAGCAGCAGCCTTTTGAGACCTGGATGGGCTGTGAAGACACACATTGAACTTGTCACTCCAAACAAACCCACAGAATTAACATGATTCTTGCTAGAGAGCAGCCTGCTTGGACTTTATACTGCTTTCACACACTGCTTTATCTCTTGCCACACACACCCCCCCCTACTTCTACTACTTTTAGAGATAATGCCTTGCGCTTTGCAGTAGTATATGACTGGAACATACTACAAACTACCATGAAACTTACATCTCTGATACCAATCTCTGGTTTTATATAAAGCTCTTCATGTCTGATACTGTTGTCATATGGTGTGAAATCACTGTTTCTCATTTTTCCAGTGTGTCATTCTCAAACAGTATTTGTCCTACACTCTTAACTCTTTGAGAAAGAAACGGTCACTAAGCATCAGAAGACAGTTTTGATTAAATATTGTGTCTATATGGTAAACTCTAGAACAGATGAAATTATTTCCTTACAAAATTAATAATTTGTGAAGCTAAACACCCAGGAACTCTCTCGCAATGCAAATGCCATACCACAAGACAACAGATCTGGAAGAAAGGCTATTTGCTCTTCAATCCCTTCACTGATCCTTCCCCCCTGGGCACATGGTCCAGGCAACTAAAAGTTGCTATGCTCCCATAAAACATTTACTATATCTTCAGGATTCATGATCATAAACTTTTCATGTTTGGTGTCATTTTAAAGGTCTTTGTGCAATTGGTAAATTGGTCTCAATTGCACATTAGTCACTTG
>JAVSBS010019043.1:67235-89552 GCA_033124195.1 Coracias cyanogaster | reverse complement strand
CCCGCGCCGCGCTCCGCCGTCCGCGGGAGGGGCGCTGGGGGCGGGCGGCGGGGCGGCGCGCCGGGGCGTGGGGGGGCCCTCCCCACCGCCCCCTCCGTCGGGGAGGGGGAGCTGGGACGCACCCCCCACCCTCGGAGCCCGCCGCTCTGTCCGCAGGACCCGGGTGAAGCCCCGTCCCCCGGGACCTCCGCTCCCGGGAGCTGGGGTTTCCTCCACCGCCATCCTGCGGCCGCGGACTCCCATCCCCGTTCCTGGCACCGGCGAGCAGCCCGTGCTCCGGGATCCTTCTCTGTGCCGCTGAAGGCTGGGACTGGTCCCGGACCTCGGGACACTTGTCCCCATCCCTGGGATCTAAGAACGACATCAGATCCCAGAACCTCTGCCTCCATCCCCGTCCCTGGGGGCTGCGGTCAGCCCTAGAGCCCCGGAATCCCTCAGTCCCTGGAGCTGATGTCTGTGGCAGAGCGCAGGACTCCCTGTCACCATTCTGGGGAGCTGTGATCAGCCTCAGAGCCCAGGACGCTGTCCTTAAGCTCTTCTCCTGGCTGTGTCCCCGGGGGTGGCTCAGCTGCTCTGCTGGAAGATGCGGAGAGGGCTGCCAAGTCTTTTCTGCCATAGCAGAGTCTGTCCCCCCATAGCAGAGGTCCTACACCGTGCCATGGGGAGCCTAGGCCAGGCACATGCCCTGTCGCAGTATCAATCTTCCAGTCCCCCCCCAGCCCCTGCTCTGCCTTCCTGCCTCTGCCAGCCCTGTCCAGCCACGGGTGCGATGCTTCACTGGGGGCATTGCTGTGGGCAGCTCTGACCCCAATGGCACTGAAAGCACCCTGCCGTAGTCGGACTTTGTGTGGGGATAACAGGGATGGGAACTGATGCTACTAGAAATCTCTTCACTCCACAGACCTTGGCTTTCGGCAGCTGCAGTTGAAGTGTGGTGAGTCCTGTCCTAGGCATCCAGCCTCAGTTTTAGTGTTTCCTGGGCTGCGGAACCAGTGGTCCAGGAGAAGTGGCTCCTTGGTTAGCTGTCTTCACCACCGAGGATGTGCAGCACTGAAGGGTGAAGGGCAGAGGGATGTCATTCTGCAGCCCTGCTCTCACCCCTCCTACCTGCAGGCTCACGGCACTTGGCAAAGAGGGAACCATTGCACCTTCACTCTGCAAAGGAAAGCCCAATCTCTTCATGGCATGAATGGGAGAACCTTGTGAGATACAGAATTGACTGTCCCAGAGTCTCCCACGGCCTCTCAAGTGGCAAGTACCCTGACACAGCTGACTGGCTCACATGCCTGCTGTAGCTTCAGTTCCTCTGTATGGGGCTACCTGTGGGAAAATAATTGAACCCAGAGCCAACAGTTTATCGAGGTAAAGGCTGGAGTGTGCTCTGCACCAGGGCCACCACACTGGGCTGGGCAAATGTCCCCAGGGGAGACTCTGAGCCCCAGCAGAATCATGGAGCCTTCACAACCTCTTGCCTGTAGCCAAAGCTACTCCAAATGAACGAACAGTCTGCAGTTAAGGGTGCGACTACGTGGGAAGGGGGCCCTCTCAGGCAGCTGAATGAAAGCAGATTAAGGCAGCAAGTGTGTTTATATGAACGTGTGCTAATCCACTAACCAGATCAATCAAAGCTGCGAGTGATGCTTTCCCCCTGAAGTGCCTTGCTCTTCCTGCGCCTGTTCCTACATCGCTGCAGGAAAAGAAGCTTTGCCTGGCATGCACCGCAGCTGCCCTCCTACATCTGGACCTGTTTTATCTATGCAGGCCAGCCACAACCCTAATTTCCAACCATATTAACAAGCAATACTGTAGATTCCCATAAGGGACCTGCAGCCATGCCAAGTATGGCAGAAAGGCCCCACTTCTGAGTTGTATCACCGGTATAGTTGGGATGTGAAGTCTTGCAAAGCAGGGCAATTTAGAGAGATCTCTGTGCAGTTCTGGTCACTTATGACACTTAAGCTGAATTACAGTTCACTTATACGACCTCTAAGGTTGCTACTCAGTGAGGCAAAGCCAGCTCTTATGTTAATTTGGCTATTTGTTAGTCTAATAACTCTTATTCGGGTTTACTGTGCAGCTTAATATTGTCAACACTCTTTAATTTCGGTGTGAGTGTGCTTTTACAGTGAATTATAACAGCAGAGGTTAATTTCCAGAAATGCAGCTTTCCATGTTGCCCATATGCTTGAGTTTTATAGCTGGAGGGATGTGTTCATCATCACACCTGACCTCACGCACACCGCAGGCTGCTTACCCAGTTACTTCTGCACCAGGTCTTGAATTTGAATTGACCTTATCTACAAGTTTCTTCATTGTGGAGCACAGCTGTGTTTCCAGATCACTCATGAGCCCTCCAGAGACTGTGTGTCTCCATGCCCCATGCCCGCAGGTCCACGCTGCCATACTTCCCAGGTGTACTGGGTGGCAGGAGACTTTACAAAGCAGACAGCATACAGGGCATGAGCTTGGAGAGTTTAACTGTGAAACAAAGCACTGGGTCACTTGAGCCAGTTCAGAACCATGTTTGAGGATTTTAAGGGTCCCTGTTTGGAAATACACATTAGCTGGTTGTGTGTGTCGTAAATCTCCCCATTTATCCTGCTGGAGCTGAATGAATAATTGAAGAGAGGTTTGTGGCTAATTGATTTTCTGATCAGTGGAAAGGAATCATGAATAATTTATGTGACGAATATTATTTAACCATCCATAAAGCTGGTCAGTTACTGAAAATAATTAGTTGCAAACACTCAATTTTTCAGCCAATGGCTGTGCAAATGCACCTCATGCTTCTCGCCCTCCAGCATGGGTCCCCATGGATTTCTCCTGGGCTTGGCACAGAGGCTGCTCTTCAAAACAGCCTGAGCACTTCAACATGGCTCTTCTGCTCCATCCATTACTTCATGTGCCACTGGCAGGAGCTCTTTACTACTTCATCCTCACATTGCAAAGCCTCCTCTTCCTCTCCATGTCCTTGCAAGTATGGGCCATCTTTCAAAGCAGGATTCAGCAAACATCCTCTAGCAGCTTTGCTGGTGGAAAGGGAAAATGCAAGTGCATATGTGCGTGACACCATCTGCTCCTGGCTCTTTCCAAGTAGCAGCTTTGTGATGTTGGTTTAATCCCATAGAAGGTACCTGTGCAGCCAACCTTCATGGCAGAGGTGCTGCCTCTCGCCTGCACAGCTGGGCTGGCAAAGGGATGGAGCAGAGGGCTGGGAGAAGCACACCAGAATATCCTACACCATCTTCCAGCTGTCCCAGGGCACAACCAGGCTTTAATTCCATTTTTAAGATTAAACTGTCAAGCAGGCTGCATAAGTCTGTTATTTTTCCTACATCTGCATGAGTCCTGGTCCTCCCTTTGCAGGCATCCTGCAAATTAGGCAGCACCTGGCACAATAAGCAGGCAAGACCTGCACAGCCACCTACTCTGGGTTAAAAAAAAAAAAAAAAGAGGAAAAAAAGATACTTTGTAGTTTCTCTAAAATTGCTGTTTATTTGCCAGTTCTTACATGTTAAGATTTCTGAGAAAACAAACAATCTCCGGAGGCTGGCTGATGTTATTTGCCTTCTAGCAGAAATCCTATCAGATTCTCCTGTGGTCCTGGTGGGGCAGCTCCCCTCCCTCCTCCTTTTCCATCCCCAAGCAACATACAGACACCCTCCTCACTAAATTAGCATCATCTTTCCCCTGCAGCATCTTCTCTGCTTGACTTCCTGGGCTCACAAGCAGTTGCAAATTTGTTCTCCCCATGGCCGGGGATACCAAGCAACCAGATCCAGAAGCTGCCTGGCATGTGCACACTCCTGTGGCAGGCTGCTCTTGATGAAAATCTCCTATACCATCTGAACCTGGGGCAATTTGGAAACTCCTACAGAAGTCCTACTATGTTTAAGTTTGATGGAAATGAAGCTCTGGTCTGAGTGCATGAGCTTTCTGTCCCCATTTGATTGCAGAGGCCCCCCTCCCTATGGGAACCCTGTGAGTTTGTGCTGCACCCACAAGCCTTGAGCAGTTTGGGGGAGTGATTTTGTGGGTGCCTCAGAGGATGCCTAGCCTTAAGCAGGGCCAGTGAATGCCCCTGAACGTGAGCTGGCGTGGCTGCTGCAATCTGCGCCTGCCTGCTCTGCAGGAAGTTCTCAGCCTGGGACCAGGGGGCTAATTTCATTATGCAATGCTTGTAGCCAGAGTCAGGAGTTAATTAGGTTTTTCCTTTTCTTACTGGCTCTCAGCAAAGCCACGTCTGCTCTTCTCTGCGTGATGCTCAGCCATGCCTGTGAGAAAGTGGGCTTGTTACACAGCAGGGAGGGAAGGGACAAAGGCTGAAGATCTAAGGGTTTGCAGTTGAAGTCCTTGTTTTGGGTGCTTACCTCTGGCTGCTGGTTGCTGATGCCAGGCTGGGAATTTGCAAGTCGTCCTTATGGCCCAGAGAGTGGGAATGTGCACAGTCCTCTGGGCTGGGACCCCAGTTTTCCTTGTGCCTCAGGGCACCCACTGTGCTGGGCTGCAGCCCTCCCCTGGGACACTGCATGCTGCCAAGGTGGCTAACCCTGGCTGCTGGGGAGCTGGGACTGCCAGGGCTGCTCTACCACTAGAATTTATGGTGCTTTAGTGTATTCCTCCCTTCCCCTTGCAACAGATGCTCCGTGTAAATCAGCGTTGCAGATGAGCTGCACTGTTCTACATCAGCTGGAACTTTTTGGCCCTGGAAGACTTTGTTGTGGCCTCCAATAAATATCATGAGGCATTAACCCAAGCTGAGCTGCCTGCCAGCCCACACCACATACTCAGAGAGGCTCCTGCAGCCTGTGCTGGGGTTGGGCGAGCCGGAATGATCCTGAGAGCAACAGAGAGGACATGTCTTGGGCACACGCCCTTCATCCCTGGGGCAGCAAAAGGGGTGTAAGATCCTGGATACCTACCCTATCTTGATGTCTCTATCTCTGCAACCAGCTTTGGAGAAACCTGGAAGCAAAGGCAGCAATGCACTGACATTTTTCACCTTCAGATTTGCTGTTGAGCTTGTTTAGGTGGAGGATGGGCTTAATGGTCCAGGCTTAGTAGCAAGAAAGGGGAAAGTTTGCTCAAGACAACCTAATTGATCTTAATGAGACAGGAAGGGCTTTGTACTGCAAACACCAGTGTTTGTTTTGTAGGTTTAATGCGATTTCTGGCTGGGTTTGATTACTCTGGGGAAGTCCTCTGGCCTAATAAACAGAGCCATAGGGAATTAGCACTGATAATTTCAGATGCTGCTCTCAGCCCCAAACAGCAGAGCCTTCCAGGGTGGAAACAGAACCAGGGAAAAGGTAATTGGGAAAGGATTCAATTATCTCCCAGTTACAAGACAGTTTGGGATGCTGGCAGTGGCCCTGGCTGGGTGCCCAGGGAGAAAGCACACCCAATGGTGTTCTCAAGTAGGGTGACACTGAACACCCTTAGCACCCACCGGGGACTGATGCTCCCAAGGAGCTAGGAAATTATCTGTGGAAAGCCTTGGTTTTTTTCCCCCTAATTGATATTGATGAAAGTTGTTTTCAGGGGGAAAATTCTTTTTCAAACCCTGGGCATTTGGATTGTGACATTCCTAGAAAATGGTGCAATTCCCACTTTGCTCTAAACTGAAAAATGGGACCACGGTGTGGTTTTGTGCTTGTTTTTTATTGGTATCTCCTTACATGGAAGGGGAAAAAATGACTCTGAATCTCACAGCTGCTGCTGAAAAAGTGGTTCTCTGGAGAGCAATGTTTCTACTGAGAGGTTTCTTCATGCCTGCTAGCGACTGCCTGTCCCTGTGGGCTCCCTGGAGTAGGTCCCTATCTGAACCCACAAGGAGGTGGCTGAGCTCATGCTGGTGACCCACCTTGCTCCTGAAGCCATGGCCTCAGCCATTGCCAAGAAATGCCCCTGGCATGCCAAGACCCAACTGGAATGGTGCCCAGTGCCTGCTGCGTTTCCCACACCACTTGCTGCACCCTTGCAGGGCACCTTCTTGCTTGTCCCCTGGCCACCCTCTGGCAGGGTGCCTCCTACTGCTGTTGGTGCCAAAGGACAGCAGGCACTGCCCTCAGAGGGATGCCAGCCATTTAAATGATGTCTTCTTATGGCAAGGGGAGGAGTTGGTGAAAACACAACAGTTTCTTAGCACTTTCCTTCTAGAGAAGCAAAATGTGGAGACAAATCACCACAAGCTCTCCTTGCTTCCATCAGAAGAGAAAAGAAAATGCTCATTTGTCTTTTTTTCCCCTTTTCCTTCTTCTTTTTTTCCTCTTCGCAAACAAAACTAACTTATTAAGAGTCTCCCTGAAATTCCTTCACTCTCCTTCAAATCTGTCCCTGTGGATACAATGTGTGGCCAGCACACAGCTTTGGACAGTTGTATAGACAGGGCAAAGCCACCTTCTCATCATTCCCAGCCTGTCCTTGCTGGTCAGACACCAGCCAGAGACATGCCAGCACCCCAGGGACAGGCAGAGTCATGGTGGCAGTGGCTGTGCAGCACCAAGGGGCTGAGTCACGGGGAAGCCATGCTTCTGCATCCCAGGGAACATCATGGGAAGAGCAGAGAGGGAGACAAAGATTATTTATAGCTGCAAGAGCAATTATACGGAGCTGGTGCAGAGGAGCTGGCAGGCTGCCGGCTGCGCCAGAACAGTCACCCTGGGGGGTGGTGGGATGGGGGTCCAGGAGCTCACGGGGGGCCGAGGGCACAAGGCTTTTCCTACTGGGGCTGAGGCACGCCTGAATGGCTGGCTGGCTGCGCTCCATAGCAAAACCAGCAGTAGTTACTGTCTGCCTCTGCCTTTTCCACTTCAGTATAGCTCTGAGTTGCAATCCCCAGCTCCCCATAGCTCAGCTTCCTTCAGAGCTTGAAAAGTACCCTTTGCTGTTTTCTTGCCCCCTTGCACCAGGGATTTGTTTGGCTCATCACTTTTGCTTCCCAGATCAATCTGCTGCATTTCACATCCACTGCTGTCTGTTTTCCCACTCCGGCCATTGGTGGATTTTGCTTTTTATTGCTAGTTACTCTTTTTCCTCCTCTACTGGGGGAAATTCTTCCCAGTTCATTTTTAACAGAAGTTAAGAATGTTGAACAATATCTACTAGAGATAAATATACATCAGTGTCCCTGGACAGGCTTCTGGTGGCTGCTTTGGCTTGCAGCTCTTGCCAGAGGCTGGTGATACCCTGAAATACTCTCTCATACCCAAATCCATCAGGGCTGAGATGAAGCCCCTGTCCCACTGTGCAATTTATGGTTGGAGACCAAACAATTGTACAGGCAAGGCGCAGCTCCGCACAGAAGATCAGGCAGCTACAAAGTTGGGCTATATTTAATTTCAATGCCTGGAAGGTTCCTGTTTGATTTCTGGGAGGGTTTCAGACTGAGAGCTAATAGTGGCACAGTTGAGGTATATCTAAGGCTCTTTGCAAAGAGCACACAGGAACTTGCTGAGCTTTTCAGGAGAAGCTGGGGCAGTGCTGATTTCTATGCTCAGCGAGGAGGAGAGGTCCCATGAATGAGGAAGGCCAGGGAACACAGCCTATAAGGACTCTAGCACCATGCAGAGCCCAGGGAGGGCAGTGGGCAGGCAGGCTTCAGGCAGCAGCATGGCCCAGTAGAACGAACTGCCCAGAAACAGCTTTGGAGGCAACTTACGGCCTTTCAATGCCTTTTAGAAAAAGACAAATGATTCAGGCCCAGAGCTGCAGAGGAGCAATTTGGATAACAAGAACTTCTGTCTGATGAGATAGATCTGTCAGCTGAGGTTTATTAATCCGAAATGCCATCTGAAGCTGTCAAGTCTATCAAGGACTGGAGCTACTGGCCTTGCTCCTCACCCTGCAAGTCAGCCAGCTTGGCGGGGCTAAGGAGTGGGAAGGCTCTGCATATCATCCCTCCTTTCCCTTGCTTTATTTTTTTTTAGCCATTGGAAAACTTAAAAAAACAGAGGTTGGGAAATGTCAGCAAAATCTCTGTTAAAAAGCTGCAAGCTTAAACTTCAGAAATTAGGCAAGGCTAGTTTTATAGTAGTCGATTTGACCTTTGTTCTGCCCCAATTTACGTTACGATGCAGAGTTTAGTTAAATGATCACTTAGTCCTTTCTCCTGGGGCTTTTCTCTCGTTCCAGTGCACATGGAGCAAAATTAAAGTTGCACAGGAACCACAAATCTGGCCTTTCCCAACCTTTGAGTACTTAACTTGCCACCTGAGTAATGTTTTTTTAACATAGCTATTTGCCCATAGTATCTTAAACAATTTGGTATCAGTTCCATTCCCAAGGAATTCATTGGATAATTATCTCTTAGTAATAAGTGAGCAGCATATAGCATAGTTACCTTTCCTCCCCTAATACGACATGCTTTGCATGTCACCGTGGTGCAGTTTTTCTATTAAAACAAACCGGTCGGCAAATGCCCCAAGAGGCTCTCTTGATTCACATGCTGGTAAGCAGTTTCCCAGCAAAATCTGTGAATTAGAGAAGTTAGATTGTATTAATTCCTTCCCGAATGTCCCAAGGATAAGCAAGGCCAGGATGCTGCTCTCTGTTCCCATACACTGCTCTGTGCTAATGCACGCTAATTTTCCTGGGGAGCTGGAGATATCGCTGTCGAGTGGTGCTCTTACAAATAGGTTACTGGAGCTTTGTGCATGGAAAATTGGTTTATTTTCTGCAGAGAAGATAGTGAATTTGCATCTCAATGAATACTTCTTCCTTGAAGGAATTTTCCATTGTAGGAGTAATAAATTCTTCATGTGGGTAAACTGCTCCAGCCATCTCACTTGTGGGATGTGCATCCCCAGCCCTTGCAGCCTCATCACGAAGATGCTGGGAGGGAAACCCTGGCCTGGCCAAAAGGTGCTATTAAAAGACAAGGAGTGAAAACAAGCCACTCGTGCTCTGTGGGCTGGGTTCATTGCACGTAGTGGAGATGACTGTTACGATGGGCAAAGCTGCCTGACATCTACCTGAGGCTGAAAACGCTACAGCAGCTGGAGCTGAGGAGGGGCTGTGAGGACGAGGAGTCATGAATCGTAGCTGCATGGGAAGACACGGCTCTGCAAAGGAGCAGATAATCACGGTGGCAATGAACTGCATGAATCATCAGAGGGATGTAATCTTGCGCCATATGTTATGTGTCAGTACGTGGAGAATGTGTCACATCCATTAGGATAATAATTGCACAGTTCATCTTCTTTTTTGAAAAACACCCTCACTGTTCTGTAGACTCAGCAGCACTTGCAGGGCAGAGATACGATGTCTGTAGCACTGTGTTCCTATGGTGGAGAGACTGGGTACCAAGGGCAGTCACCCAGGGAAGCATCGGGATGTGTCCAAGGACAGGAGAGGGAAACATCTGGGTGGGGAGGGAGCCGGGGGAGGAAATGCTGCTTCAGTAGACTAAGACGGCTAAATAAAACATTAGCTTTTCTGTGGGCATCTGCAAGGAAGTCAGGACAGGTGCCAGGCCCTGGGTCTAGGAAAGCCAAAGGCTTTTGCACACTCACATCTTCCTCATTTCCAGCCAGAAATGCTTCAGCCTCTGAATTGTTAAGCCTTTTCTGTGAGAATAAAAGCCCCTCTGCTTCTAGAGATGTCCTCCTTGCTAGGGCTCTGCAGCCATGATCAGGGTCCCTGCCCTTCTGCAGCTCCCTCGAGGGCTGTGTCGAGAGCCTTGTGGAGCAGGATGGGAGGCGAGGGCACGAGGTGAGGGCTGCGGTCCCCAGAGGACCCCATGCATGTGCAGAAGGGGTGGCCGTGTGGGCAGCCCCCAAGGTGTGCAGGTGCGCGGCCACAGGCAGGAATTAGTTTTCATTAGCAGTTTTCCAGGCTTTTAGGCAGCCAAGCAGCTATGCCTGAAAGAGTCTGGGGTGAGCTGTCATTATCGAACAAAGGTAGATAAACTCCCAAGTCCTATTACTAGAAAGGGAGGAGATGCTGTGAATGGCCTGAGGCAAGACAGCATCCAGCTGTGACAGCCAAGGAAGCACAGCATCACCTTCCTGCACACCTCACCTCAGCCCATGCATCCCCTTACCCCACACTGGCAAGTCTGGTGGTTTTTTCTCCTCCAGGCCAGCCTCCGTCCCTCCAAAACTACCTGCCCTCTCTGGTACCCACTGTCCTGCTGGGGATTGCCCATAGTCCCCACCTCCTGCCACTGTCTCCCGGGCTCCTCTGCCCACTCCTCCCTCCATGAGTGCCTTTATACATGGAGGAGCTAAAATCCAGCCCCCCAGCTTCCCTGTCAAGCAAAGCCGTGGCTCTCCTGCTGACTTGCATTGGCTTGGCAGGTGAGGGTTACCGTGCAAATTAACTATATTTAGCCTTTCAGGTTTTTGTAAGACACTTGATTCAAGCATTACATGACATTTTGATTTTTAAAAATCGCACTGCCTGACACCAATAAAGCGTAAGTCAAGAGGCAGGAAAAATGGCCAGACTAGAAATTTCCATCAACAGGGAGTCATCACCCATGGCTGCCTCTGCTGACTTGGGGAGGTGTCTGGGCTGTCCCATGCTGCAGGCCAGGAGCAATGGCCTGCAACAGGCACTGCCCAGGAGCAGTCCTGCAAACATACACAGGGCCACATTTTTGTTTCAGGGGACTGAAGGAGAACTCTCATGCACAGCCTCCTCTGTCTTGTGACGCCCATCTCATGCTACCCATCCCACTGCAGGAGCCTGCTGCCTGTCTTTGTGTGAGTCCTCCTAACAGCACTCACTGAGGTACTTCCAATTTCATGGCTCTCATTTATCCTCCCTGCTCTTCCTCCACTCCAGCAGCATAAGCCCATAAGGCTTTTAAAACCACAGTGGCACCGAGACACCTTCAAAGAGACATGTCCCATGCAGTGAGCGGGCACTGGCGCCTCTCCTTTCCAGAAAACATGGCAGTGGGAGATGCTGAATCCCTTCTGAAATGAGAAGCCCCGTGAGGCAGAGCTGTGCGTGGGTGAGGCCAGCCAGCCCTGGGGAGCGGGACAGGTTTAATTATGGGTGTCTGCAGCCTCAAAAGTGGTCTGCTGTCCTCAAAGCCAGGAGCATCACCCTAGCTGGGGGTGCGTCTGCTCTACTCATGCACCGTTGTCCTCTGCACTCCAGCATTGATTTTCAGGTCCAAAGGGCTGGAAATAACGACACAAGGGAACAGTGGTCTGACTTTTCCTTTCAAGAAAGTTTTATCCTTCTCTGACTGCCTGGAGTGTTCCTTGGATGTTTTAGTGATAAACTGCCCAAAAAAGCTAGTGGTGTTTGCCATTTCTGTATCCTCTTAATGGCAGAGCATCGCAAAGGGCTTAACAAGCTACCTACATGTGACAGAGTGGAACAGGAGCTGTCCTGCATCTCCAGCTGCCAAACTTGGGAGACTGGGACATTTTTCATTCACCAGAAATTCCAGCAGAAATTTTAAGAAGAAAATGCCATTACTCAGAGAGGACCATGGCTGTAGTTGGAGCTGTAGAGTGAGGACCAGCTGGGAGGTGCCAAGGAAATGTACTCTTGTATGAGACTTGTGGGGCTCCCTTTTGGGTCCAGCACCCATATCAGGATTTTGAGGAGCAAGCACCAACCTCACATCCCCCAGAGCCCTTTTGCTTTGCATTTCCCACCCCAACAGTGCAGTCAGGGTTAGGAGCAGGGGAGGACAAAAGCACAGTCAGCTCCAGTGAGCTTTCTGAGGCTTTCCATGTGTTATAGTCTCCAGCAAGTGATTTTCACCCCCCAGTAAGTTTGAGGGAGTGGAGTGAGTAGCGAAGAATTACAGTAAAATTGAATTATTCTGGCGTGAGAAATTTTTCTCCCCGCCATTTGTCAAGCTTTCTGCATCTCTTTTCAAAGCAAAGAAAAATCACCCAGCGATCCATCAGAAAGGAGAAAAAACTATAAAACCTCCACAGCAGGTGAGCTGGATGGCACAGCATCTGAGCAGCCCCTGGGGCTGCCGGGCTCCCCAGCCCATCTCCCTGGTGTCGTGCCCCTCCAACCCCAGTGCCAGGGAATTTCTGACAAAATACAGCAAAATAGCTGATTGGCAGGACAGTCCCAGGTGAGGCTGTTTCTAGGGGAAGGTTTGTTTTTCCCCCGGCACCTGGGGGTGGGGTGGTGTTGCAGAGGTTGTGCTCTCCTGACCCCCACCCCATACAGCATGCTGGGGAAGACTCACCTGCAAAGAAGAATTTAATATCGATTCCTATAGCTACATGCCCAGTCTACTGCAATTCTTTATTAGGGAGCTGAGGAGCACATGTTGATGGGGAACTGCAAGGAGGGCTTGAACTGCAGAAGGGTTTTCTGGAAATCCAGAAGAAACTCATTCTGGCACAGATCTGATAGCAATAACTGGGATACTGTTAGCAATGAAGCAAATCACTGCCTTTCCCTCCTCTGCCCCCCAGAATCAGTTTGAATCAGTCAAACTTTGTGAAATTGGAATGAAATGGAATTTAGCTTGCTTTTTTTCCATGTTTTTTCTCCCGAAAAGTCTAGGATAAAAAAATGAGTTGAAGATTCACCAGAGTACACTGAGATTTATTTAATTCAGAAAGCAGAAATCTACATTTTTACTCTAATATTGGACCACCTAATGCCATTCCCAGATCTGCTCTATCAAACCAAAGCAGATGACATTAAAAAGAAAGACACCACCAAACACCATCCATCTCTACTTCTGCCTTTGCTGTTTGCATCACTGAGCCGCATCCTACCTATGCTCAGGCCCTGAAAATCCAATTTTGCCTTAGAGAAGTCTGGATCCCACCACTCATACCCACTTTTTGCCGTCACACCCAAAAATGAAGGCGAGAAGAGGATAGGATGTGCTGGGTGCATCACTCTTGCTTGGGAATCTGGGGACTGTGGAGATCCTGTGGGTGCTTTGGAGTATGGTGGGGAGCTGCTCAATCTCGGTCTCCACCTGAGCCTTCTCCAGAGTCTCCTGTTCTGATTTGTCCTGCTCCTTCACAGGTCCTCCTCAGGGCAGCACCCCGTGAGCACCCCAGGCAGAGGGTGCACCCTCCCCCTGCAGCACCCACCAGTCTGAAAAAACGTGTAAGGGTTTTTTGCCTACTGGTACTGGGGTTTGTTAAAGTATGCAGGAAAAGTCATTGAGAAGGAGGAAAATGCTCTAGAAGGGACAAACGGGTAGATGGGGAGCTTTATAGGGTACATGTTATGTTTCTTCTTTCTTCTCAAATGAGATTGTACCCAAATTCACATGTTCCTCCAGAAGATTTTGATGAAGTAGCATTTTTTGAGGAAATTACTGTGTCAAAAGGTGTCCATCCATCTCTATTCTGCTTTACCACCTCTGTTTATGTGCCTCGCAGGGCTGGCTCTGCCAGGGATGGTGGTATCTGCAGAGGGAGACGATGCAAGCTGCCATTCCACTGTGAAAGCAGGTCGTTACTGGGTTTAAGGATTGAGGTTTTGTTGAGGTCCCTTGTGTTTCGTCTCCAGCTAGCTGAGGGACGTGGCCAGGCAGAGGTGCTGTGCTGCCAATGAAGCAGCCATGGGTCTGGCTTGCATGGATGCTCGGCTCCTGGCAGTGCCAAGCGCTTTTGCTCTGGTGCTCCTGGTAGTGGTTCAGCTGGCTCCTCACCGGCACTCTCCTTGTGTTGGCTCCTGCCCATGTCCCTCATCAGTCTTCATCTCCCAGGGCTCATTTCTCCCTCCCCATGGGTACATGCAGCTTCAGCATGGGACCCTCATGGATGTTCCTGGTGAGAACTGGTGGGGAAATGTATGTGAGGTTTATAGTCCGAAATCTCTTGTTATCTGAGAAAACCTCACAGTTTTTTTCAGTGCTCAGCCTTTGCTTTACTGTTTGTGCTCACAGAGCAGAACCAAGCAGACCCATGTGCCAGAGGTGATGCTTGGGAAGCATGAGCCGTTTCAAGGTTGCCAGAGCCAGAGCACAGCAGCTCGAAGAAGCCACAGGCAGGGGTAGAATGGGGTCTATCCTGCTGCTCAGCACCCATACATCACCCAGAAGCACCAGCATCTCTCCTGGGGTTATTGCTATGGGACTGTGCTGGCCTATTAAGCTTGAGGTTTTCTCCATGCATTTCAGGTCTCTCTGGAGCCCCAAATCACACCTCTACAAGGCTCAAAAGAGCCATCACTCTGCCACTTTACCTGTAGGACCAGCTCCCCACATCCCTTACAGACCACAGGCAATGAATGTGAGGGACTGTACATAGGGAGAGAAGAGCAGAGCCTTTCCTATAGAACTGGCCTTAACTACACACTAAATTTGGGTTAATTATGAACACACATGCTCCAAGATAAAACTTGAAGGAAGAGCAGAGCATCAAACACACAATGAATCTAATTAACTTGAACACAGCTAATTAGATTTGAATCTGCTCACAATAATGTGCGTGCGCTCGAAACTGCTGGCTTTATGGGAGTAATTAAAAAAAAAGTTAAGTAGGGTTGGATTCACAAATTAAGCAGCCCCAATGATTCCCTTTTAAGCATTTGGTCTTTCCATATATTGTTGTTTTATTTGATTTCTTGAAAAAACTGTTAGTTGTGGACCATTTATTCCTCTAGCAGCTGACAGATTCAAATTCCTGGAGCTGCCACTGCTCTTGTACAGGGAGATGGAGATTTGCAGGATTTCACAGGATCCTTAAGGGGGAAAAATGCCCAGGGCCAGCCCAGGTGATGGCAGTCATGCTGGGGCAGGGCTGCTGGGGGCTAAAAGGTAGCTCTAGGCTCATGGGAATGTTTCAGGGGTGGGAGCAGGGTTGGGGATGTGGTGCGGGCACTCCAGAGAACTGGAAGTTGCTGTGGTGTCCTTGTCCCAGTTCTGGGGTGCTGTAGGGAGAGAACATGATGAATTTATGGCTGAGAAAAGCTTCTTCCTATGACATCTAGAAATGGTGAGTACCTGTGGATTAAGTAGCCTGGTGGGGTAACCCCTCTCCCTGGGGGGAAGCAACCAAGGGATAAAGCCTCTTGGAGCTCTGTTGGGGTGAGCCTGGATATGGGGATGCTGGTGAATGGCTGTGTGGGACAGCCACCAAGCTCTGCTAGTCCCCTCAAAAGATAGCACAGCTCCTGGGGTCCCTTGCAGTCTGCTGTCTAGTGATGGAGAGGACCTCTGTATGCAGTGGAAGTACATACATTAAGTAAGAAGTATCACATATGTTAGAAGGGCTTAGCCCCTAATGAAATTGGACTACGCTGGGTCCTTAAAGCTGTCGCTTTGGCAATTTATTTGCTTTTTCTTCATCAATTGTAAAGGAGGAGGGAATTGTGCTCTTGGTGTGTGTTTCATGCTTCTAACTCCTGCTGCTTCTAGCTGTCACATAAAGATGTGATCTGGTTTATGCTCCTGACAGCCTCTTTATAGCTAGAAATCCACTGTGGCTGAAGCTGTGTTCCCATCCTCAGGTCACTGGGATGGGGAGTCCAGCCTTGACCAAAGCCCTGCATGAACCCTGCCCCATGCCTGCTGTCTTGGGAGCCTTGTGCCTATTTTTGCAGCCTGTTTTTGTTGTGTCATATGTGGGAAAGAACAGCTTTTTGTTGAAACTAATCGTTTACAAAGCAGAGGAAATGAACTGGAGGGTGAGGGAGGTGCAAAGGAAACTTTCTGGGGAATTTCGGACACATCCAGCAGAGGCAGTTGGCTTTACTTAATTAAAATTATTGCTGTGCTGAAATATCTACTTAGATTCAGGCACTTGTGGCCAGACAACCACAGTATTATGCATTAGCTATGGTGGCAGAGATGCTGCTGTTGCATTCAATGGCTCTCACCTGGCACTGTGTCAGATGGCTGCCCTGGTTTGTTTGGCTTCCTCATGCTGTGTCCCCTTCTCAGGGACAGCCTCCTGTCCCTGCCTGAGGGTCCATTCTGGAGAGATAGGAAAAAGTGTTGCATCCCTTGGTCATGATGCAGGGGGCTGCTACGTGTGCCCACAGCTGAGATGTGTGTCATCTCTGCCTGCTGCTTTGTGATGCGCTCTGCTCTTGGTGCTCCCCATGCCCCAGCAATCTCTTTCCTTCAGGCAAACCCCTTCTCAGGCTGAAACTTGTCACCCAGGTCATGCATTTTGTCATTTGCCAGGGCACACGCTTGCCACAGCTCTTGGTACACCAGGTCCAGGTGGCATGCCCTGCAGAGCAATTTTTGAGCATGAAAAAAGTGAATCTCTCAGTCAAAGTGCCTGAAGATTTAGCTGATCGGGAAACATCTTCTGTCACCATCCTGGTGGCAAACACTCAATTGTGGCCATAGCTTTCAGTAGCCATAGATTTCAGGAGAGTTGGGGTTTTAAAGCTTCCGGCCTCTGATCTTGGGGCTAGTAAATTTAGATCCATGGAATACATGCCTTGTTGGAAATGCTGTTCTGGAGATGTTTTCTGAGCTAATCAAGGAGATGAAGCAGGTAGTGCTGTATATGCTGGGCTGGGCCACAGTCATGCATGCTGCATGCATGGTCCTGGACATGAAGAGTGGTTTCAGCCTGTGCTGAAATGACCATGGCATGTGGCTACATTCAGACCCTTCGGTTTGTGTCACTGACTGCCAGTATGGTGCAGAGTTTCCTTCCAGCTCTGGCAACTGATCCCAGGACCAGCCACTTGCAAGCTGCAGTGGTGACTGCCTGTGCAAGGCTGGCATCACAGCACCCTGTGTCAGATGCTTCAGAGCCTCCAGATCTCCCATGAGCTGAGATAAGGGTCTCCAGGGCATGGCTTGAGTGGCTGAGCACAGTCAGCTCTGTCAGGCCATCTGTGTGGGAGCTTGCTGGGGTTGAGACCAGGAGAGTGCCAAGTGCTGATGTGCAGCTTTATTATATTATCGATCGAGTGATGGAGGGAGCTGGGAGTTAATGAAGCCAGCCGTGGAGCCAGACAGGTGAGAACTGCTTGTGTTGCCTTAATGGGGATGAATCACCAGTGATGCTTTCCCATTCCTTACTGTTGCAGCGAGATGGATGGGCTCCCCTGCAGCTCCCAGCCCTGCTCAGGAAGTGGCAGTAGAGGCATGATGCAGCAGGGTGCTTTGCCCAGAACCTGCTAGAGGGACAACCAGACCTCCCGGGGAGATGAGATGCTGCACAGGGGGAAGGAGCCAGGCCACAATTTTGGGTGGTGGGAGGGAGAGTGAAGCTCCCCTGAGCCGCCAGAGCAATTTCATGAGTCACTGAGTCCTGAATTTTACTCCAACCCACCCAGCTGTCATGGCTTGGCTGGAAAACAAAGCCATGAATGAGTGATCTTCCCACACAGAGCAGAGCAGAAACAGACGGGAATACGCCCTGTATTTTCAAAGTGGAGGTTTTGATTACCACAAAGCACAATAACTGACAAGCACCTTGTGGAGTAATTATTGTTGTGAAAGTAAAACCACCACCACTTGCCACTGAATGTGCTGTGAAGCACTGCTTTGGCAGCACAAGATGCAGCACCAAAAAGAGATTTCTTCTTGCAGCATGGCAATGAATGGGAGGAGGAATACGGGGTCTAATGGGGAGAGACAGAAATGTGGCCACAGAGTGTTGAAGTCTTTGTCTCTGCAGGGCATACAAGCTCCTCTGGGAACCCAGCCAGGATGTGGCAAGGCTCCAGCAAAAGATCCTGTCGATCATTGTAGTGTGACTATGTCTTACAACTGTACAGTGTGTGCAAGAAAGGGATGTTGAGATCAGATGAGCTTTGTCCTTTTAGAAATTGTGAGCTGACGTATTTGGCTGTTTGAAGACCTCTGACAGACAGCTCATGGATGCTCACAAGCCCTGGTGCCAGCAATAGTGGATGGGGAGGCTGGAGGAGATGGGTGTGTGGTCTACTCCTTGTGCTGAGCCATCTCCCCCATCAGCTGTGCAAATTGGAGTTATTGCCAGAGCATTTCCCAGTCTTCTTGGATCCAAAAGCACATCAGTACTTATTTTGTTTAATTTACACTCAGTCTTCTGCAAGGAACTTCTTTCAGTTCTATCCCCAAAAATATGTTCAGAGGAAAAGGTCAGTTCTTCAGGGCCCAGCACTTTATAAAGCCCATAGTGAGGGGATATAATATTGCAGCTAGAGCAGAATTGGTTTTTCTGTTACTGAAACCCTCTCAGGTCACTGGCATGTTTGCCAGATCCTGAGTAATTAATTTCTCTTCATTTCAGCCATTTCCCAGAGCACTTCCTGTGGGGTGCTGGGCACCCCTACTGCCCAGCTCAGAGCTGTGGGTGCAGAAAGCCTTGCTGCCAGGAGGACTCACAGGCCTGACAGTAGGATGTAACTAGGTTTGGAAATTACACAAAGTCTTTGCTAGTGGTAAAATGATGTTTCTGTGAGGGGGTGGGGGGGAACCCTCTTCATTGCTCAGTGAACAGCTCACTCAACTTTTACTGCTTGGGTAGTACCAGGCAATTTTGGAATCAGTCCCTGTCCAAAGTCCATTTAATTTCAGAGCAAATCAAATTCTGGTTGTTTTCTTCCAACCGTTTCTGGCTTGTGAGGAGCTGAGGCAGCTCCAAACAATGCTCTTTCTCTTGAATGCTAATTAATACTGGGTTTTATGGAGCTATCTGGGATCTTCCCAGCAGATTCAATGTATGGGGCTTTCTTAAAGGAGAGAAGGAAGATTTTTTTTTTATTATTATTTTTTTTATTTTCCCCTCTCCTAGCTTTGGTATCCTTGTCAAACTAGGGGTCGTTAGGATGACTCACAGCTCCTTCCATGCTTCTGAAAGTAGTGCTGCAACCTCCAAGGACAACTTTCCTTTCCTAGGGGAAAGCAGCTGGTCCATCTTCCAGTGGGATGTGTGACTTCCAGGCTGGGGAAGGATGTACAGGGAAGCTGACAGGAACCTCCATGGCTGGGGAGAACACTGAATGTCAGGCTGGGTCCTGTCTCCTGAGAGGCTGGGCAAAACCTTGAACTCATATTCAGGGAAGCATCCAAACATGCATGTGTTATCAACCATGTGTTATCTCCCTAAACTCATTTACAGAGATGCATTTTTTTTAAGAAGTATTCTGTAAAAAAAATGATTTTTTTTTTTTCTTACTGCTTCAGTGACCAGAGTTGTTTGGTTTTTTCTTTAAAAAAAAAATAAATCCTTATTTCATGTTGAATGAAGCAGTCAATTCAACTCAAAAGAAAACACTTTCATTTTGTTCTGCAGTACTTACCATTCTCGTTTAAATTTAGCTTGAGTTCTAAATGAAACATTTCTAATGGATCACTGGAGCCTTTCAGGATTGTTTATGTTTAACATTATGACTTAGAAACCATAATATTTTGGGGAAGGAAAAACACTTTGCCAAATGTATAATCATTTAGATGAGTTTGGAATGGCAAACAACCTCTAAATAGATGACCATGTTTCCTGAGCCTTGTTTGGGTTCCACCAATACTGAGGTGGCCAGGCTGAGCTGGTGTCTTGGATGTTCCTTCCAGGCATACAGAAGCTCCAGTTCTTTCTCTTTGTCCATGGGAGTCTGTCTTGTTTTGGCATGATGTGAGGGTAGGGGACCAGTGGTGATAGGCTTCCTTGGGAGGAGGTGGATGATTTTGGTTAGGGAACACCCCCAGCCCCATCCTGGTTCTTTGGGTGCGAGGCTCCCTGCCCCATGTCATGGGCTGGGTCGGGGGCTTTAAAGCCTCTTCCTCGTTTCTCCCCCACCTCCCACATCCCTAAATTATTCACTTCATTGCAGAGATCTCATGAATTATTGATCCCAGATTTGGTGTCTCCTAGCAACATGTTTACTTATTCCATTGCTATCCCTGTCTGGTCTCTTGGATGCATGGGTTGCCCCTGGCCCCTCACCCATCATCTCCCCTCACTACTCCTGCCTGGAGCCAGGTGTTGCAGCATGGCTGAGCCCTTCCTTACCTCTAGCTCTGCTGGGGGTGATGGGAAGGGTTTGCCTGAAATTAAACATTCCTCTGAGAGCAAAACCTGTGGGCTTGATGCCATCTTGGGAAGAAACAGTGCTACCCTGTGGATGCTGCATCTACCAAGAGTGGGATCAGCTGCTCCAAAGATGTTTGCTGCTACCAGATCACGGGGAGTCACCTCTTGGAAACCTCTGGGAGGTTTCCTGTGTCTGTAAAAGCAGGGAAAGGAGGATTAAAGGAAGTGAGCCAGCAGGGATGAGCTTCTCCAAGTAGTGTAGCTGTGAGGAGGGAATAAACACCACCAAATTACCTCTGTCTTGTTTTAGCAAACACATTTGTTTGGTTATTTCCCTGGGAGAGCAGATGAGCAAGTGGCAGATGAGAAAGAGCTTTGCAGCACCTCCCAGCTGTGGTCTCCCCCCTTATCTTCATCTCTGCCCCATCCCTGCAGCCTATATGGCTATTACTGGAGACCACCCTGCAGTTGGATGGGTGTGCAAGTGACAAGCAGCTGGACCCATCTCTGACAGCTGCTGGGAGAGGACCTCCTCATCCAGCTGTGCAGGTGCTATACTGGGCAGGGTCTCAGAGGAGCCAGGTGAGTGCTGGTGGATGGAGCTGCACTTCCCCACACAGTGCTGCATCAGGTGATACCTCCTTAGGCTGCTGCTCCTCAGTTCTCTGCCTGGAAGCACCTTGTTCAGATGAGGGGGATCCAAGTGCTGTTTCTTGGGGCTACCTCTGCACTGCATGGGGCTGGTGGCCACAGGGCAAGGGGAACCTTGAGCACTTGGGTCCCAATCAGGTAATCCCTTAAAGCACAGAGAAGATGAGAAGAAAGCTATAAGCTGAGCTTGCAGCTGGATTTGGGGCTTGCATGGGTTTGGAGGGTGTACTTGCAGCAAACCTTCCCTTCCAGCTCCTGCTGGAGCAGTTCCATGCTTGGTGCCTGATGGAATCCCCAGTGCCTGTGGTAAGATGGGACTGATGCAGCTCCATGCTACCACTTCCTATAAAATGCCACCTTCTCTCCCAATGTTTCATGCATAATTCAGAGGATCCTCTAAAAATAAAGTTCCCTAGGCAGCCTCTGAAGCCTGAGTAATTTGCCTCTGTGATCAAGGGAGAGGTGACGAGCTCTGTTCTCCCCTGGGGCTGCTCATTAGTAGAGAGGCTGAGGTCTGGCCGAGGTCCCAGTGGACACTCGCTGCTGGTACGGCTCAGGGAGCAGAAGCCCACCTGGTGCAGGGTCATGGACTTTGCCATGCAAGGGAGTCCAGCCTGGTCTCTTCTTTCCTTTTACCATAGAGCCACCACATGAAAAACCTCCACTGATTTTTTTTTTTTTTTTTTTTTGCATTGTTGTGTTGTCATACCAGCGACCAGCAGTGACAGTGTAATTCTAGGGAGGGTTCAGAGAACTGTCATACAGAGCAAGAATAGCACAGGTTGCTCATTAACAAGATAACAGCAATGAGATTTACTATATTTATCTGTTGCATGTTGACTTACATGAGTATATACAAATGTTTGTTACCAAATTGAGAGCTGAGTAAGGTAAAACACAGCACATCTGCCAATGGGAATGGGCTTTGAGTATGTTAAATCACCCCCAGCATAACATTTATGACCCTTAGGTCATATTAAAAACAAAACAAACCCCCAAAACCACCACAAAATCTTAGCCTTCCCTCCAATGTCCCCTGCTCTTCTGAGATGCCTTGATGCTCTTCCGCTTTACTGAATCCTGGTTTTATGCACCTAGGTCATACTACCCAACTAGTGCTGATCTTTACCCATATTTAATGATTCTCAGTGTAACATTTGAAAGTTGAGAAAGGGCACAGTTGGAAAATGCTGTTCCTTTCTGGTTTTAGCATGCTGGCAACCCACAGATTATCTGCTAGAAATTATTTTCTGATCAATGGACTGGTGAATGAAAGACCATCCTTATGCTATTAGTTATGCCAATTAATTATGTCTACCCTCTGCCTAGAGAAAGATCGCTACCACTTTGTCTGCAGATGGCCAACTATGAAAGGCGTTTCCATGGGTGGGGGTGGTGGGTAGGCAGCACAGTGGATCCCAGTTCTTCCTCTGGTTGATGGCCTTGGTAGCACATCCAAGGAAAAGCATGGTAAGATCAAAGCAGCCCAACTATGCTTGCTGTTCAGCCCTGGGTGTTTCCAGGGCTCAACAAGGCTCACTTGTGCCCAAAGGCACCCTGAGCAGCCAGGAGTGGATGGTTTGGGCAGAAATAAGAATGTGGTGGACAGCAGACAAGAGTCCCTTTGCATTTTCTGCTGATCCATTAGTCCTCTCCTGATTTCCCAAAATAGCAACAAAAATAAATAGTTCTTTTGTACTGGTATGACAATAATAAATGGTTTGGCAGTGGCTCTGTGTCCTGCTTGGGCAGGGTTGCAGTCTTGAGCTTCCCTGAATAAAAC